>CAVLJG010000003.1:112403948-112592721 GCA_963669975.1 Acanthoscelides obtectus
ATTAATATCGACAACACTAAAATCAGCACATGCAGACAATGATTACTACATCAAAGACTCATTTGAGGTCTCTCGTCAGTTCAATAGATTGACAATACCAGCCGATCATATTATCGCCAGTCTTGATGTGGTGTCGCTATTCAGCAACATCTATCTGGATGCATGTACAAGAACTATTAATAAACACTGGAATGAGATAAGTCAACACTGCAACATATCTCTAGAATCTTTCACCAACATTATAACATTCCTTTTTCATAACAATTATTTCTCTTTCAACAACAAAATATACTCAAACACATGGTTGTCCTATGGGATCTGTTCTGTCACCAATTTTGGCGGAATATGTCATGGATGATCTGCTTGATACAGTTATTCCGACACTACCCTATAACCTCTTCTTCATAAAAAAATACGTAGATGACATTATTTTATGCCTCCCTTCCATAGGTCTGGATGGTATTGTCAGAGAATTCAACAGCTATGACCCCTACATCCAATTTACCATTGAAAAAGAAGATGAGAACCTGTCTGTCCCCTTTCTAGACACAAGACTCATTCGCACCAACAACAACAGTTTATTGGTAGACTGGTACCAGAAACCTATGGCCTCAGGTCGGTTTCTCAATTTTAGGTCATACCATAAGCTAGGGATTAAAATCAATTTGGTAAAACAGATGAAAACAAGGGTAATCAGCATCTCAGATAATACCTTCCACACCTCAAATTTACGTAAACTATCAAAACTTTCATCAACAATGGTTATCCGAAGTGTCTGATTAACAAGATCATTTTTAGTTCACCTTCCAATATTTTGCCGAACTCTGGTGATGCAGGTAATAGTCGCACAACCCCTAATAACGGAACTGATGTAATTCCCAATAATAACATCAATCCTAACAGTACTAGCACCAACCCGGACTCCAGACCTGGTTTTGCTGTCCTGCCCTACATCAAGGAACTGACCCCTAAGCTGATCAGATTGTGCAGTCCTTTGAACTTTCGAATTGCTTGCAAATCCGTCCTCACTATAAACTGCATTTTTTCAAAAATGAAAGACAAAGTCCCGCTGCTTGGCTTAACCAACACAGTCTACTCCATCAATTGCAACAACTGCAACCAAAATACATAGGTCAGACCTCCAGATCTCTTAAAGGAAGGATTACATCACACAAAAGTGATGCTAGGCTTCATCCTGAAAGATGCGCTCTAGCATCTCATGTTAACACAACAGGGCATTCTATGAATTACACAAGTATCAAAGTTCTTGATAAAGAAAAACACCTTTCCAAACGTTTATTCCTGGAAATGTCCCACATTTTCATGAATAATAACTGTATCAACAAAAAGACAGATGTTAAACAACTGAGTGTCATTTACTCATATTTGCTAAACTGCGAAAAATTGGAGAGAACTTACATATCTCCCCAAATTTCAACTCTTCACAACCATAACTAGAATCTGTGTTTTGCCGTTCTCCACCAGTAAATTTCATTCCACTCAAAATATAATAATTCTCTCCTCACGATTTATTAATAATTGTTAATTTAAATTCCCATTAATAATAATATAGTTTATTCACTGCCTCTGGTCGGTTTAACAAATTCCAACATAAAATTCTGAAAAATCTCTTCATCTGAAGTGATTTGCAACGTTTTTGGCACACGCCCACAATTCGTTCCATCTTTCAATACTGACATTGACATCCTTCGGGCCTTCTGTCAAAGGGTTTCATGTCACTCATCAATTCATCATCCATGACCACTAATTTGTGCAAATCATCAGGTGGTTTCACGATGTAATGTTCTAATTTTTTAAAATAATTTTAATCTGTTTTAACTTGTTCTTGTCATGTTTTGTATAAATTTGACTATTGTGCAACCTATTCAGCTCTCACCATGTTACTGGACGTTTCCCTCATCCTATACGAAAACAACAATTAGCAACATTCTCACATACTACTGTAAGTTGAGTCAATTTAAATTCACTTTACACCTTTGTTGCTACTGTTATCATTGTAATTGCAGCTCCTGATGATGATGGCAAAGTCCATTGAAAGCTAGAGAGAATTAAAAAAAGTATAAAGAGTCCTCTTTGCTTAATCTTGTCGAAGTACCCAACAAAAAAGCGGAAGCTTTAATTTTTTTCACCTATTATATATATATCTATGAAACTTTTGGTAGAGCCTGTCATCAAGTAGGTGCTTAATCGCTATCTGCAAGAGGTTTATAGGAAAAAATACACGGCAGGTGATGTTGAATCAGTAAAATCGCATATCAATTGAAGAAAATAATATAAACATGAATAAACAATCGACAATATTAAACATAACATGAATTTTATTCAAAATCGAACACTTTTTAAATTTTTTTCTAAACTATATATAATTTCTTAAGATTCAATAAGTTGGTGATGTTTCAATGACAAGCTGTTATTTCATACCTTGACAGTATTTTGTTTTCAACATTTCATAGCTTTTGGTTGCTGAAATTTGTTGTTTGGACTTGAAGCTCATTCGCTTATTTGACGGATTGTTACCCTCTGGTGGAGAATAACGGACTGTTGATTTCACAATCCTGGTGAAATCCATCCTTACTCTATTTTTAGCGTTACTTCATACATCAAACTGACAATAAATGACGGCAGATTATCTGGTGACACTTAAAATACTCCGTATCGATCAGTGCCACTCCACTCTGACAGGTCTGTCAATGTCAGATCTGTAGGCATAGTCCTATTTCGTTGTATCTTTTGGCACGCTACAAATTCATATTTTTCTTCAACTAGTTAATTTAGAAATATTTGATTCACAAAAGCGAAACGATACAGGCAGTATAGCTGCTAACGTAATGACTATATTTCAGGTCAGGTGTGTGAAGAAATGTGAGTTTTCTGCAGATCCAGTAATTATACAAAAATGTCACTTGTTGATCAGCTGTTGGCCTCAATAGATCTCAGAACCTGGAGGATGTATCCTGAACACCGATTATAATAGCATCCTACATAACCTCATTTATTACTGCCAGTGTCATTTTGTCCCATATAGAAGTGCAATTCTAGTATTTTACGCGATCATTGTGCAAGGCCAACAGCCCCCTAGCATGATGATATGATATGAGTAGTTTGAGATTCTTCAATCGACCTCTTAAAAATAACAATCTCGTACAAAAATTCACATCTTGCCGTCGTTGCTTCATCGGCCTTGAAAATATGAGCCACGAAATCCATATTGATCACACAGTCTGCTGAGAATAATGGCGTGTACTAAAGGCATCTCGCAGAAATTGGATTTTCCCGATAAGTCCGTGAGCGAGCGTAATTTTCAATCTCTTCATTTACTGGATAAATGGACGGCTATGCCTGAAAAATGTCCTGTGCGTTGACGTTAGGCACGAATGACACTTGATGGTGATTTTTCCGTTTCATGAGTTTTGTAGACCAGCGTTATAGGCTGATCCAAGGTGGACTGTTAGCAAATTATATGAACAAAAATGCAAAAATATTGTCAGCTATTTTGAACTATATATATTACCTGACCACCATCCTATCTTACTCAACGAGGAGGTGGGGAAGGGTATATGAAATTTTGTTGATGTTAGTTTAAACGCTATAAACACTTATGATTGCATGCACCTATTAGACTTTTTATACATCATAGATTTCCCAAAACAGTCGCTTTTAAAACTGAGGAAGGTAGAGAAATGTTTTCGATCCGCATACTAAGCTGATCGCCGGGCGTATCAATCTGGCTGACTAATCTATTCGTACTGCAGCACATAACATTGCCAGATGGACAGTTACTAGCGGTAGGACAAGGACATAATGTCTATGGACTAACTATATGAGCCTGTTTCACTGACCTGATCCATTCAATTTCTCTGTTGTACATGTCCGTAACTGACTTGTTCTCTAAGGATTTCGATTGCTCTAAATTAAATTCTTTATTTATTTTATTTATTTTTTATTTATAATAATCCATACACTGCCTGAACAAAGCAATCCAATTAACAGGCAGGGAAAAAAATGATACAAAAACAAAACTCTACACAGTACATGATAAAAAGACATAAATACAGATTATCCAATTGTTAAAAAACACCTCTTGAGATTGATTTTGGTGGAACTACAAATATCAAGTTCACTTACACTGACACAGACACATAACATAAAGAGGCGAAAATAACAATAAATTTGTCTGCGGAACAGGTAAATAAAACGAATTGTTACCACCATGACGAGTACTCAAATCGGGAACGCGTAAAGGGATCCAAGACTTTTAAAAGCTTTTGCTATTATTGCATTAATGTGATCAATAAAAGAAAGCTTTAGATCGGATGATACGCCCAAATCCTTGACGGTATTAAGACGACAAGGAACATTGCTATCGACTTCAAAATTAAAACGTGTCGGTTCCACCCTGCGTGTGAACGTCATAGTAGTACATTTATTGACATTCAATTGCATGTTATTTACTTTACACCAGTGACCAATGACATTCAAATCAGCCTGTAACCTTAAACTGTCTTCTAAGCAACACACGCAATTAAAAATTTAAGGTCATCGACATATCGCAGGTACTACCATGTTCTTAGCGATTACGGTAGTAATGTAAGTTGTAGAGTCAGTGTTAAAAAAATGCAATTTCGGATCATAAACTTATATTACTTGATATTACAACATCTGTGCAGTTCCATAAACCAAAAGTTGATTATGAGGTAAAATCTGTAGATTATAAAAAATGTTTTAAACTTATTTAGACAAAAAATTTTAAGCAAAAATATAACAACTTTTCAAGAATTAATTAATTTAATTGAAGACTGCAAAAGTAAATCGGAATATATAAAAAAATTAAGAATACGTACAAATAACATCTGGATGAATAATGAAGTCCTTGAGCTTATGAAAAAAAGAGATAAATTATATAAAAGAAAGATTAGCCAACCAGAAGGCTTAACTATCATCTTTGAATTTAAAAACATCAAAAATAAAATAAACAATAAAATACGTGCTTTGAAGAACCGTTATTTCCAAACTAAATGGAGCTTAGCTGAAAACAATGTAAAGAAACAATGGGCTTTTATAAACAGCCTAATAAAAAATAAGGAGTATAAAGTAAGGATTGATCAACTAGTAACTGAAAATAACATTATTAACACTCAACTTGATATTGCAAACAATTTAAATAAATACTTTTCTCGGGTCGGTGGATCAATTGTTGAAAATTTGGAAGCAGAGATTCAGCAGTTGAATGAGTTTATTTCTGTTGGTGAGGTTCACAACGAAGATTCTATTTCGATAACATTGACTAATAAAGAAGAGTTGTTGGAAGTTGTGAAAGAACTAAAAATAAACTCAGCACCTGGATACGACGGTATTACGGTTAAGGATGTAAATAATCTTGGAGAATACTTAATACCTGTTTTAGTGCGATTAATCAATGAAACTAAAGAAAAAGGAATATTTCCATCAGAATTGAAAATACATATAATTAAAATAACCCACTTTTTAAGTCGGGAGATATTAAATGTATGAACAATTACAGGCCTATTTCAGTGGTGTGTGTATTCTCTAAGATTATAGAAAAATTAATAAAGAAAAGAATGTTATCTTTCATTGTTACTCACAATATATTGATTGATGAATTTCAATATGATTTTATAACGAACAGTAGCACACTTAGTGCGGTTGTTGATTTTGTGGACTACATTTCAATGGCTCTAGATAAACAACAAATAGTTGTAGCTGTTTTCATTGACCTAAAAAAAGCTTTTGACGTAGTAAGCGTAGACATTCTTTTAGTTAAATTGTTTAAAATGGGATTTAGAGGTGTTTCGTACAGCTTGATTAAGTCTTATTTATATGACAGAAAACAGTACATAAAGCTTGGAGACATTGATAGTGAATGGTTATCTAGCACCTATGGAGTACCACAGGGGTCAGTTCTTGGACCTCTGTTATTCAATCTTTATGTACTGAATCTCAAGTTGGCCAATCTGAGGGGAAGATATTTTACCTTTGCAGATGACACTGTACTGGTATATACTGGAACAGACGAAATTGCTTTAACGAATCTTATTAATGATGACCTGAATAGTTATCTTAAATGGCTGTTTTCGAATAGATTAAAAATTAACATTGAAAAAACAAAATACATTATATTTAAACAAAAAAATAAGATACTTAGCAATAATCTAAATATTAACATAAATAATATAGCGCTAGAAAAACTGATAGATGAAAGTTTAAATTGGTCACTTCACGTAAATGGAATTTGTGATAAAATAGTTTCAATGCTATCTGCCTTATATAAGAGTCGAGATAATTTGTCCAACAAAAGCAAATTTCAAATTTATAATGCCTTCTTTCTTACACATTTTAGGTACCTCTTGCCACTATGGGGTATGTGCGGTGAAGTTAATTTTAATAAAGCTCAAGTTTTACAAAATAAAGTTCTGAAAATATTGTTTAATTTTGATTGGCTTACAAGTTCTAATACACTTTATTCAAATTTAAATTTTAACAAATTAGGAGTGTTGCTGGAGGTGGAACAATGTAAACTTGTTTATAAAATTATAAATAATCTACTAAAAAGTAACATAAATATTAGGTTCTACCATAACGTGCATGATCACCAAACAAGATCACTAAATAATGTTTATCAAATTTCCACAAGAAGTAACATAGGTTTAAAAAATCCGATCACAGACGCAATTAAGAAATTTAATAATTTACCTCATTGTATAAAAGATTCAAATAACTATAGAAGTTTTGTTAGAGAATTGAAAGATTGTAAAAATGTTAATGAATTTATTTGTTGAAATTATGAGCAACATTTCAGTGTACCTGTAGTTCATAGATATTAATTATTGTCTTGTTATTCTCCGGGCCAGTGTTTGCAAACACTGATTAGGGAATTATTGTTAAAACTGTTTATACTTTTTGTATTATTGTGTTTAAATAAATTATTTCAAAAAATATCGCAGGTACTCAAAACGCAAGTCTGTTGTAACATCATTGATAAAAATTAAAAATAATAGAGGATCCAGTACAGAACCTTGGGGCACCCCTGATATAGCTGAAACCGTATATATGAATGAAAGAAAGCTAAGAATCTAGATGTTAAACCGTACGTAGACAACTTCTGCAGTACAACACCGTGATCCAAATGGTCGAAAGCTTTCGAACAGTCAGTATAGACTACATCAACTTGCTCGCCATTATCCAGAACTGACGCGGAGTACTACTTAAGATATGCCAGATCAGTACACGTAGATCTACCCTTATAGAAACCATGTTGACTCGTCGATATTGACCGACTTACATGAGAGAACAAAATATCAAAGAGAACAAACTCAAAATTTTGGCAATATTACTTAAAATAACAATAGCCCTGTAATTCTCTACCTGCGATCGATCGCTTTTCTTAAAAACAGGTGTTATTTTAGACAACTTGCATTTTCTAGGAAAGGTGGCAGATTTCAAGGACAAATTGAAAAGATATGTCAAAGGCTCAGCAAGGACACACGCACAGTCTTTTAGAAGATTTGAAGGTATGGAATCCAAGCCACTAGAACATTTAGACGTTATCCTGTTTATTGCATTCCGTAGATGTTCCACATAAAAGCATCCCACAAACCGGCGCGAAATATTCGCTTTGGCTGCGAAAATTTCGCGGCGATGAATTCGCGATCAGATTAAAACGCGGCGGTTTACGGACAGACTCGGACTTGTGCGAAGCGAATGCGATTGTTCCAGCGTTTTTATCGCGGCGTATTTCAGTTCGCTTTTGACCGCGTTTTTGTCGCCGTTCTTCAAAAAATCGCAATGGCAAAAACGGAATTATTGATAGAAATAGTGAAAAAGTATCCTTGTTTGTATGATTTGTCGAACGATGAATACAGGAATGTGAGAAAGAAAGACAAGATTTGGATGGAAATAGGAAAAGAATTAAATACAAATGGTATGTACCTAATAGTTTTTATTAACTTGTTAAATAATTTACAGTCTACACAAATGTGAAAACGAACATTCTATATATTGGGCATAGGCATATCAGAATTAAAATAATTTACGAATTTGTCACGAGTAGAAAATGCTAGCCTTGCTGCCCGCCGAGGATCATTTGCTACATCAGTAAAAGCTCCAAGCACGGGTTCTGGGGTATCTAAGAATTGAAAATATTTGTCATCGCCACTTTTACTTCGTAAAAAGTTGTGTAAAACACATGCCGTACGTACAATTAGAATAGTAGTATCTACTTTAGTTTCTAATGGCCTGTAAAATATTCGCCATTTTTGAGACAAAATACCAAACGCATTTTCCACGACCCTTCTAGCTCGACAAAGTCTTACATTGTATTTCTCTTTTTTGACGTCTGTTAAAGTCTGCTTATAAGGAACTGGTCTCATAAGGTATGGTTTTAAAGCAAATGCTTCATCACCAATTAAGACGTACGAGCAGATTTCATCTTGCCCAGGGAGAAATCTAGGTGCAGGGACCCTCATTAAATTTTGTTCAAATCGTTTTCCCATGTTTGAGGTTTCGAAAATACCCCCATCACTATTTTTTCCGAAACCACCAATACCAACACATATAAATTTATAGTCCGGGCCAACAATGGCCATAAGTACTATTGAATATTTATGTAAATAGCACCAGTAATTGGAGCCACTGTTGTTAGGTATCTTGATTGTTACATGTTTACCGTCCACGCTGCCAATGCAATTGGGAAATCCCTATCTATTTTCAAATTCTTCAGCACATTTTTTCCATATATTCTCTGTTGGTTCTGGTAAATATATATGCTCCATATGTCTGCATATCGCTTCACATTCTTCGGTTACGATTGCACTCACTGTTGTAAAGCCAACTCGAAAGCTATGCCCAATGGTATAGAAGGTGTCACCAGTGGCAAGGAATCTATAAAAAAAAATCGTTTTTAGGTGATGAAGTAAAAAAAAGGTGGAAGAATATCAGAGACACATTTGCAAAATATATAAAATCTACCAAACCAAAGACCGGCCAAGCAGTGGGCAACATAAAAAAATGGCAGTGGGCTGACTACATGGAATTTTTCCGTCCTTTTTTGGCATTTGCCAAAACGTCGTCTAATGTGAAAGATATTGACGTCATACATTATGAGACTGCCGAATTTAACTCAAATATATATCAGGAAAGGGCTGGAAATGTGGAAACCGAAAATTTGGAAGACCGCGGCCATGGAGAAGATGAAAATGCTGATGTAGATTCAGAAGATGCACAGAACGCCTCGGCAACACAGACAGCACCACCTTCTTCATTGAACACTACAGCAGTGACTACTCCAGGGCACACCTTTCCGCAGACTACAACTACACCAAAATATAAAACGAGCAGAAAACGCTATGAACCACCATCTTCGTCTGTACAACAGCTCATTAATAATTTTGAAGGTAAAAAACCTAAAAAAGAGAACGAGGCCATTGATTCACTTTTCTTGGCACATGCACAGACTGTGAAAACACTTAAAGCGTCAAGCCCGAATAAAACTAAAAATAGCCGAATTAATAGCGCACGAAGAATTTGAACATATTGAAGAAATGTTTTCAGCGTCTACCCAGAATTCTGCAAGTATGTATGATAGTAGTATGTCGTCCTTCCCAAGCGGCACTGGGTTTACTCCAATAATATACCCAACAGAGGAGGCAAATTCTGCCTCGAATTATTTAGCAACATTTAATCCTAGTGGCAACATGTAGTCCAATTATTACAATAAAATATTTATTTCACGATCCCTGAAGTTTTCGAATTCGATAAGCCTACTAATTTTAATACATATAATTTTTTTACCTGAGTGTAATAGCAAGTCGATCTTCTGGCGAAATAGCTTCACGATAATTTGTGTCAGATTTTCGTATTTCATCTTTCACCAAGTTCAATATTTCATCGAAACACTCTGTAGTCATTCTAAAATATACGTAAAAGCGCTGTTCATCCAGCCGAAGTTGTGGCATCAAGGTATGGTATTCCCCAAATTTATTTCGTTCCAAGTTAATATCATGTACCCACTTCCTTCGTTTCCTAAACAAAATTGAAAATATTTGTTTTATGTACTTCGTTAAACTTAATACATACCCAACTATCAAATGGCGTTAACATAACTTACCGTGCATTTTGTTCCTCTTCTAAAGCAAGAAATAGAAGTGCCTCCTCTTCTTCTGAAGACGAGCTCATTGCAAAAGGCAAAAATAAAATGTACGCAACCTGTCGAAACCTTCACGTTCGCGGAGCGAATAAGACGCTTTGGTATGAATAAACAGGCGAAACAGATTGCGAATTTCGCTCTGAATTTCGTTGCGAATACTTCGCCGCGATTATTTCCCGCCGGTTTGTGGGATGCTTAATAGTCACTATAGGGAGATACGATATATTTTCTGCGACGGAACAATCAGCGGATGGTTGAGAAGACGTGAGGTAGGTGGACTGGAAATACTCAAATATGATCTGATGGCGTTGCTCAGGAGGTGCAAAGTCTACCTACTTGGCGCGATTTCTTTTTTTTTTGTTTTTAGTCTGTCGGATTAATTTTTGAATATAATCATAAATTATTGTGAAACATACAGACGGTAGAGGACTCCACCTTTTATGCTCTACAAATATGGATATTCTGTCGATTGGAATACTCATTTCCTTGTTTAACTCTGAATTCCCACGTCCGGTATGATCAGAAAACTACTATTTGAAGAAGTTGCCCAATAAGAGTTGCAATTAAATTTTGCATTGCAAATTGGCCCCTGGCGTATTCAGAACGGCACCGCTGACAGATTAGTTCGGTTCCGGTCACAAATACCGAGAAACTTCCATTACATGCTCGGATGTTTAGCGTTTAAATGGAGTAAGAAGGAAGTTTATTCTCTCGGGATATTCCGAACAACAAGCGACTACGTGCCCGTAATTTATTTTATCGTGTCACTTTTTGTTGTCCGCTTGCTTCCGGAGATACCCTAGAAAGTTCTTTTTTGGGTCAATGCGTTCGGTTCTGTCTCTCGATACATCATTCGTGTCAGTATCGGTTGACAGTTTGACACTTGTGGTGACGACGAGGCCGGCTTGGACGTTGTTTATTCGAATATTGCTTTTAAACTTTCGAAGATGTCAATCGCTGAACGTTCTCACTTGACGACAACCTTCGGTATGCGAAGGGTCTATGTTGCCCAGAATTACAGAACAATATTTTTCAGAAATCTTATATTGTAATAAACTTAACGTTTCAAAACCCATACAAAATATTTCTGCAATATTTCTGAAATGTATATACTCGTATGTTACCGGTAATCTGTATACTTCGGGTATTCTGTACTATACCTAGGCAATGTATGGAATACCTGGGTGCATGAAATATTATGAATATTATTATCCATTACATACTCTACCTACGTAATGAATACAATTCGTAGGGAATGTATAGAATACCTGCTGTTCCACCGGAAATGTGTAAAATGAATAGATCTTGGTCTAAATTTATCAATGTTAACAGGCATACCTACAAAATGATGGGCAAATGAAACAAGTTCTATTATTTAAAATCAAATTTATTAAAATCAACAATTTTTTGTTTACTGTCCTGCGGAGATGGTGGTGTGAGCGTCGTTTCGTTTACTACCAGATTCTGGGATATTAGACCCCAAATACCAGTTTCATGGAGTAGTACCTTTTTTATGTGGTACCTTGGGCTTGGGTGCTACCCGGTCCATTTTCTTATAGGATTTCAACCTTCAGCGTGGAAAGGCATTGCGGAGAATCACCACTCGCACTCCTCCAGTTTCGTTCTGTAGTTGCCTTGTAGCTGGTTTGCAGCTGATATTGCTGAAGCCACTCCTTCCCCCTAAGCAAATCCCGTCCCTTGCTCTCGTCTTCTACATTACGGGCTGCGCATTTGGCACAAAATTGTGCAGCATCAGGTGGTTCACGAAGTAATTTTAATTTCCGTTCGAAATATTTTTTATACGTTTTGTTGTATTCCTGACATACAGCTGGGTGTATTTTATATTAATTTTAATTAATGTTCCATGTATCCAGCTTTCTCCAGGCTATCAAATATTTCCATCAACCTTACCGTTAATAACATTTAGCAACAATCTCACGTACTAATCTCCTGATGAAGATGGCAAAGTCCATTGAAAGCTAGAGACTAATAAAGTATAAAGAGTCCTCATTGCTTGAATTTTGTCGAAGTGCCCAACTAAAGGCGGAAGCTTTATTTTTCACCTTACTGGTCTAGACGACAATGACCGCGTCTCAAGTTATATACAGTGTAGCGCATCGAAAACGAAACGCATTTACTGGAAGCTCAGTTTTTTCTTTTTGAAAAACTTTGGTAAAGAATTACCCCCTAAGCGGGGGTGACACCATCTCCAAAATCTTAAATGGAAAGGGAGGTCGAGTGATACCTTATTTTAGAGGTCTTTCAATTCCCTTTATAATGGTATAAAATTTATGTATCTCAGTTCAGTAGATTTATTGATTTAAAGCCTAAATAATACTAATACATCATCATTAGTGGAGATCAATACATTTGGCAGCAAAGTAATTTAAAAATGAAGAATGAACTGACCCGTTAGGCAAGTAAGTGGCCACCGTGACTCTCCATGCAATAATAAAGATTTTGCTCAAAACGTTGCCGCACATTTTGCAATATTTGAGGGGTAATTTGAAGGCACTCATTCACAATTCTTTGTCGCAGGTCTTCTAATGATGTTGGCTGAGTAGCATAGATTTTGCTTTTTAAATGACCCCACATAAAGAAATCCAAAGGTGATAAATATGGCGATCTTGGGGTCCATTCAGTGATACCTCTTCTACCAATCCATCGATCTGGAAACGTCTGATCTAAATATTGTCGAACACGTTATGCGTAATGTGGTGGGGCACCATCCTGTTGTAACACCAACCTATTCGCAATGTGCAGCCGATCATTCTGATTTTCAATTATGGCTGTTAATGCAGGATCTATGGCGTCTTCCAGTAATTCCAAATACATTTCACCGGTCAAATTTCCAGATAAGAAAAAAGGACCAACTAAATGATCGCCAAAAATACCAGCCCAAACTTTGAATTTTTGTGGCTGCTGTGTATGAACCTCATGATAAATTCTGGGATTAGAATCGGACCAATGTCGGCAGTTATGTCATGACGATTTACTACGCCATTTAAGAAAAAGGAACATTCGTCGGAAAAGCAAGTGTTGAATAGAAAATGTTCATCACTTATAATTCGTTCACAAAGTTGTAATCGCCGTTCAAAATCGTCTTCATTAAGTTCTTGTACCAGGTGAATTTTATACGGATGAAAACTACGGGCCTTTAGAATCCGCTACACAGTACGTCAACTAACACCAGCCCTGGATTTTTCAACCATCCGACAACTATGGTATTCCTAGGGAACTTCCTTATTGTGCAAAATTAATATCGGTTCAATAGTGTTTGAAATATGGAATCTAAAGTCTTTGCATGTTTAGATAAATCAGCCCGTATATATCCGTAAGAAATGAAGAAGAACTTTTTCATTTTCAGCAAAATGGAAAGGCCTTGGTGCATACTACCTACCGCCCCCCTAGGCCCATTTAAATCACCCTGTATATGGTTGGCAAAATTTCGCCTTTTTTGACAATCAACAAATTCGAATGGCATTATTTGTCATCAAAGCTGGGTAGTTCTACTGCATACTTTTGACTAATTTGCCTACCAATGCCTACCGAAGTGGAAGCGATGTATCAATACAATAGTAGTCTTACCGGTGGAAACATCTACCTTCATCAAGTTTGGATTGCGCTTTGCAAATTATTGAAGCCGTCTGATACTACAAATTTAATATCTGCAAGCAGCAGGAATGTTAGAAAATAACACGAGAAATACGAATTTAATGACAGTAATGTGAAAAAATAACTTATATCAAGTGCACTCATACGAACCCCTTCCCACTTCAGTTGGCCCACTTCAAGATTTGTACCAAAATATGCCTTTAAAAACTAAACATGCCGAAACAATTTATTTTCTCAAAAACATTTTATATAACTCTAGTCGTAAAAAATACATATTTGAAATCACTTAGACCTATAACTAATAGAACACCTAAACAAGTAAACAATGTGCGAATAAATGCGCGAAGTTAACAAAGCAACAATTGAAAGATTACCATTGGGTAACATCACCTTTATTTTATATTACGGCTGAAATTCTTTGGGGCATAGTGTTAACCAAGTTTTGGCAAAAATTTGGTGTAAAACAATCCCATATTTCTTGAAGCTTTTGTCCCAATTCGGTGATTGTACGAGCAGGATGTTGTCGTAGAACCTTTTTCATCTCGTGCCACAAAGTTTCAATAGGTGACAGATCTGGACTGGTAGAAACCTATTTCAAAAGTGGTACGCTATTTTCTCCATCCATTTTGTAGCCTTTTTTGAGGTATGGCACGCTGCACCATCTTGCTGAAACACAAGATCTTGGTCGGATGTCAAACATTCTTCCATCACTGGTAAAAGCGGTTCTTATAAAATTGCCAAATATTTGTTTGTATCCACATTTCCATCAATAAAATGGAGTTTTCCTACTCGTTTCGACGACATACTGCCCCAGACCATAATGGATGCTGGAAATTTCACTTTTCTCTTCAGACAGTCAACATCCAATGCTTCATTTTTTTTTTTCGAATAACCCTACTGCGACTATCACCAACACAAACTTCGGATCGGGCCTCGTCACTCCATTGTATTGCACACCATTGTTGAGGTGTCCATTGTCTATGTTCTTTAGCCCATCTAAGCCGATTTTTCTTTTACAGTGGAGTTAATAGTGGCTTTTCTTTGGCCTATAAACAGGTTGTGCAACTTTAGGGTTTTTACTTCCCCTTTATTTATAAGAAAACTTACCTTTCAAGTGCTAAATCCCAGTTTTTGGGCCTCTCTATGAGTTGTGGACCTCGAAATTCTCCTTCCAGCAGCGTCACTCCACATAGCACTTAATTGTAAATAATTGGCACGCCTGTTTTTCACGATCATTCTTCTTAGTGCTCTTCGGTCGGCATTTGTGATAACTGTGACTTTTTTCACATATCGTGGCTTAATATTAACTGAACAAGTTACGTTATATCTTTTAACAATACTTTTCACACTGTACCGCGATAAGTCTAACAAAGTTGCAATTTCTGAGTTTGATTTCCAGGAATTAAAAAATTTAATTATCAGTAACCGAATTTTCTCACTAATAACCTTTCCTCTACTCATTTTGAAAACCTTAACTACCCAAAATTATTTTAAACGCATTCTGACAGCTGTGATTAATAAAAAAAATTGTCATGGCTTTTATTTTTCACAGCCACCTATGCATTATAGACTTATTTTGCATTGAAATGAAAATAGGTTGATATGCTGTAATTGCAACATGTGTTATTTTTATGCTGCAAATTTGATTAGGGAGTGAGAAAGTTGGTGTTTTCTACTATATATACTAAGTGACATATAAATCCGAACACCCAGTTTAAATGGTTTTGTTTTAATAAAATTTTGTATAAGTACTTAATGAAGCATAATAAGTAAATGATAAAAATTTCAAAATGATTGCACTGCTTTAAAGCCCTTTGACCTTTAATAATGTGTGGATGCACCCTGATGTGCTACACATTCTCCAACGCGCCTAGGCATGCTTCTGATCAGGTGGTCAATGTCCTCCTGTGGTATCTCATTCCAGGCAACCACCAACTCCTCTCGAAGTGCTTCTAGAGTCTGAGGAGGACGTTGCAAATTGAGCAATCTCCTACCCATCATATCCCACACGTGCTCAATTGGGGATAAGTCGGGAGATCTTGGTGGCCATGGTAACAATGTGACATCATTATGTTGAAAGAAGTCTATTGTGACTCTTGCAACATGTGGTCGGGCATTATCTTGTTGGAAAGTTGGATCTGCCAGGGTGTCAAGATAGGGTAAAAGATGGGGTTCTTGAACTTCGTGGATATAACGCTGCGCGTTCATGTTACCTCTGATGAAGATTAAAGGTGACCTGGAACCATAAGCTATAGCACCCCAAACCATAAATCCAACAGTGTGATGAACATGTCTTTCAACAAAAAACTGTGGATTCCTCCTTTCACCACGTCGCCTTCTAACCCTGGCACGACCACAGTGCATGCCTAAACAAAATCGAGACTCGTCACTAAAGACAGTACTGTTCCATTCCTGATCCCAGAGTGACCGTTGTCTGCACCACTCAAGGCGATTACGTCGGTGTTCTCGAGTTAAAGGGAGGACCCAGTGTGGCCGGTATAAAAACAAGCCAAAACTTCTCATTCGTCGGTAAACACTTCGCATGCCAATAGGTCTTCCGTGTTCTGCAAACCATTCATTTGCAATGGACCTGGTAGTGGAGAAACGGTCCCTTAAGGCCAATAATCTTAGGCGGCGATCTTCACGGTCTGTTGTTCTACGGCGGCGTCCAGTGCCCCTTGCTCTTTGCGTACGGCCTTCTCGAAGCCATGCCTGACAAAACCTAACCACAGTGTCTACACTTCTTTGCACTCTAACTGCAATTGCCCGAAAAGAAAGTCCAGCTTCCCGAAGTCCCACTATACGGCCCCTATCAAACTCACTAAGTTGACGAAATCGTACAGGTCACCGTACTCTAGGCATCGTAACCGATCATAAAGGTTGTCAAGAACCAAAATCCGCCAACGTTGATTCTTTACTGCGGCTGAAATATTCATTTTTAGAGCGTTAGTGAATTAAAAAAAAGCAGTATAAAAACCGGAATGTCCAACTGATAAGGCTGAAAATTTTTTCACTTGTTATTTACAGTAAGATAAATACATTCACCAACTTTTATTAAAATAAAACCATTTAAACTGGGTGTTCGGATTTATATGTCACTTAGTATATTATCAAAGTATTCATTGTTAATATTTTAAACCTATAACACCCTGCTACATTTTTATTATTTGTGTTTGATAAGAAAAATCTAAGATTTCAATAGTTGGGCCAACTGAAGTGGGAAGCGGCTCGTAGTATGCACTGTGATCCTCACTGCACACTATAATTAGGAGGCAAACGAGTTCTTGACTGTCTCCTCCCACCTAGCCTGAATTTTCTGATCGCAGATAGTTGCCACGTCGGGAAGCTGCCATATACTTCAACATTTTAGTTCGTTGCGGATGCTGGCTACGTCGTCATGGCAATATTCATCTCCATCTTCATCTCAAACGCTGTCGCTGGAACCCCCACACGACGAGGAATGTATGGCCGTTCTTGACATCCGTTGAGCCTGCTAATCCATTTCGTACAGTATAAATAGAATCACCTTCCCTAGCGGTACTCCCACAGATAATAAGCCTTGCACGTGCCATTCATGCTCTACCTTGAGCAAACTTGACTCACTTTCTCTCCACGCAAGTTTACCTCCAATTTAATTCTGCACGGGCGTTAATGGAAAACAACCTTTCGAGTTCCACAGAGGAGATTAGCTCGTCCATAAATTATAGTCTTTGAATAAGATTTTAGGGAGGTGACAGGAGAACGTGGAGCTCTGTCGATGATGGAAGACTCGAGTCTCGGTTATTATGTATGTTTTATTGTCTTTGTGGGAGAGGAAACCTTCAGCAGCTTAGCGAAATATACAATTCAAGATCTTGTCTGTGTCATAGGTAATCTATGTAATAATTTGTTTGAATGTGCGATTCAACATAACTGACGATTACGTATCTTTTCTAGATCCTGATGTACATTTTCCTCTTTATTCTGATACTAAGACCTATTTCATGACCTGGTCATGCTGAAAGAAGAAAAAGAATCCAAAAAGTCATACTAAAAATCATGGGGTGTTCCTGAATGATATCCGAATATTTGAGGTTATGAAATATGGTCGAAAAATGTTTCCTTATAAAAATTCGGGGTGGTGAAGTTTTAGGAAAAAAGTGGAAATTAATTGATATTTTCAGAATTTCACTGATATTTAGTACGTAGTGAAAGTTAACAAAATTGCATATTTTTCGATGAAAAATAATTTTTAGCTACAGTGTCATGCGTACGGGTATTGACGTTGACATTGTTTAAGAAAAAAATAGTACGCAAAATTATTTTTGAATTCCCCGTTCAATTTAAAACAAATGATCTCGCTTGAATTGTTTTCCTTCGATGCGCCGTTTTTGAGTAAAACAATAAAAACCCTTCTATTGTCCAACTTGCAAAATTACTATTAATTTAATTGAAAAAATTAAACACATTAGGGGTAGTGAATAACAACAACTGACAACATAAACATAACACTAAAGCCAACGAAATGATTACAAAAATTGTTGAAAATGGCCCCCTTCACTTAGTATGCATGCTTCCGCCCTTCTTTTCAAGAAATTGCGCACTCGTTGAAATATCCCGGGAGTGTTTTTATTCTATCACAAGCTGCAGCTATTCTATCTCTTAATTCCTCTACAGTGTTAATGGGACTTGTGTACACTAGTGTCTTACGATAGCCTCACAAAAAGAAATCTAACCTGTTGAGGTCTGGGGACCTTGGTGGCCATCTTAAGGCCCACCGCGGCCAATCCAATGATTTGGATAAACAGCTATTAAACTTAACAAGTGATAAAATACTTGTTGTTCATGGCAGAATAAATCGATATGAGAAAAATTCTTGAATTAATAATAAACACACGTAGGTGCTTAATTGTGTTCTTCTTGGTCTTTTTTAGAGATTCGTTAACTTCACTACAGTGCCGTTTTCCGGTCCATCCGTCTATTGCATTTTTTATGATACATTATTCCACATGAGATACTCAACTTTAGCTCGACTTCTGTAGCTGTAAATCGGCGAAAATTATATTTTGTCATTCAAAAATTGGTCAGATGAATCGCTATCATCACAAAACAACAAGAGGATAGCTTTTGGTATTCCAAACATAAATGGTCGAATACTGGATTTAATTTTAGGAAATATCGAAATAGATGTCTTCAGAGATAATACACCTTCTGTTAAAGAGGACGTTCATCATCCTGCACTGATCATGGAATTCCTTACATCCGGATCTCCAACGAAATTCCCATTTGCTAATTCTCCACGGTTTAAATTTCGCAAAGCTAACTTTCCTGAAATGTACACAGCCTTGCAAGATGTTAATTGGACGGAGGTGATCAGTGCAGTTAATGTTGATGTCGCTTGTACCGCCTTGTATTCAGTTATCAATAACATCTTTGAGGTCCCTAAATGTAAAAATAAAATGTTTTCGTATCCCCCATGGTTCACACGTGAAATTATACTTAATATCAAGAAGAAGGACATAGCAAGAAGGAACTGGAAACGTGACGGGACTAGTTTTCTTATGATCAGTTCAGTAATTTTAGGAAGCTCATTAAGAACCAGATCAGTGTTGCCTACTCCGCTTACGTCCAATCGGTTGAGGATGCCATAGTCAATGATCCTAGCAAATTCTGGTCATTTGCCCAGATCAAAAAACAGCAATCTACAATCCCCCCAAGGATGACGCTTAACGGCAATGTCTGCGATACGCCTCAGGATATAGTGGACAGTTTTGCTACCTTCTTTTCAACAGTTTTTATCCCGTCTGGTCTACTAGGGTCATCTCCTCCAACAAATAATTCTACCGATATCATTTCTTTAAAAAATATAAGTGAAGAAAACGTAATTAGGGCTTCGAAAAGATTAAAGAACAAACTGACGTCTGGATGTGATGGTATTCCAAGTTTTTTCGTTAAAGATTGCGTTCATATACTAGCGAAACCGCTGGCTTCCATATTCAACGTAATTCTAAAATAGACATATCCAAATATCTGGAAGACCTCTAAAATATGTCCTATTCACAAAAGTGGAGATATCTCTGATATTTCCAACTATCGCCAAATAGCAATCCTGTGCAATTTCAGCAAGTTGTTTGAGATAATCGCTTATGAAACGGTTTACTGCTCGGTCAGGGCAGTCTCTATTAATCAGCATGGGTTTATGAGAGGCAGATCTACGGTCACCAACTTGGCTCTAAGTACATTTCTGAAATACTGGACGGTCAGGGACAAGTTGATGTCATCTACACAGATATCCAAAAGGCGTTTGATCAAGCTGATCATTATGCACTTCTGGATAAGCTTAAAACAGTGGGTATGTCTGATGCAATGCTATCGCTCATGAATTCATATTTGGGGGATACAAGGTTATTTGTCGAATATGGTGGTCATAGATCGAGTTACTATCGGGCCACGTCTGGGGTACCTCAAGGGTCAAATCTAGGTCCATTATTGTTTTTAATACTTATTAATGACTTGTCTTTTGAACTGAAGTGTTTCCATTTGTTTTTCGCTGATGACTTTAAAATCTGCACGTCAGTCAAGACAGTCGAGGATTGCGTCATGTTGCAAGATGACTTAGCTCTAATTTCGTCATGGTGTTCACGAAACTGTCTCAGTCTGAATGTTTCGAAATGTAAACTTATGACTTATACAAGAAAAGTTAACTATTTAATTTATGATAATTATAACATCAATGATCAGGTTATAGACAGATGCACCTCTTATAGAGACCTTGGAGTCATTTTTGATACCAAGCTAACGTTTACTGAGCATATACTCAATATCTCGTCGGCTGCCACTCGACTACTTGGTTTCTGTATCAGAAACTGGAAGGGTTTCTCCAATGTTGATACATTAATAACTTTATTTTTTACTTTTGTCAGGAGCAAGTTGGAGTATGCGACTCTGATCTGTTCTCCTATATACCAAAATTCTGTCGTGATCCTTGAGGCCATTCAACGTAAAGCTTTAAAGTATTTTCACCTTAAATGCACAGGTTCTTATCCAGAAAGAGGTTGTGACCATAGTGCCCTATTAGAGTTTTTCAATTTGGATTCACTGTCAACAAGACGAGACATATTTGCTTTGTCGTTTTTGTATGGCCTCATTCACAATAAAAATGACTGTCAAAATTTACTTGAAAAAATATGTTTCCGCGTTTCAAGGCTAGGGAGTCGACAACAAACGGCAATCTATTGTCAAGCTGGCCGTACAAATGTTATGACAAAATCGCCAATTAATCTCATGTGCTGCGTCATGAACAGTGTTACTGAATCATGTGATATTTACAGTGACAGTTGTGTATCGATTATTAACTGCTATAGATCATCCAATCTTATTTAGAATGTGTGATACTATAGATTGAAGTCCAATAACCATGTCTCTTTAATTGTTATTTTTTTCAGCGTTTCCTGTAATTGGGTTTCACCTGTTGGAAATAAATAAATAAATAAATGAATAAATAAATGGATGCATTCCAATTTGTACAAACAGGAACCACCCATTGTGGGATTACAATAAATAAAATAAAATCTAATGCCCATATCTGCTCATTTACATCAATGGATAAGGAGCACTCACAACTCACGCATTTGTGCTCCTCATATACGTTGTACATATATGCAACACAAAGGGACCGCCGGAAGGTTTTCTCTTGGTGAATATGCGATACAAAAGACAATGAACCCTTCCCAGACTAATGGCGTAGTGTGCGTGTTGCCAACTTCCCAAATAATCACTTCCGGAGCTTCATTAGAGCATATTAATTAGAGATAAACTTTCAACAGCCTGTACAGTAAATCACCGCTGAAGAGTCTATCGTATATGCACTACACAGCGTTACTAAACATGGAATACAACGTCTTGCGTGGTTTATCCAATATCTTTGACAATTATCCTGCGACTTTGGAGATATATTTCTAGGACAGCGCTATCAAAAGTACGTGTATTTGAGGGAATGAAATGAACTCTTTGTTGCGTCCAAGCCATTGTTGATGCATCCGACTTGAAATGGAGAACCTCCGTTTGAGGTCGAAATCTCAACTTCGGTTTCACTCATCAAGGCCGATTACTACTATTTATAAAGTTATACCTTAACATTCCATATCACACGACATATTTTTTTGATGATCTGTTCTGGCCATTTTACACCCATGTCGGATTGGGAGGAATTATAGTATCTACTGTATCTTCTCAACTTAGCTTCCTAGGTTTACTTTCTTTTTTCGTTCATTTATCTAGAGCAGCCTAACTTCTATTACCTTTGTTTATTCTCTGTTCAATTTTTTTGTTCGCTCATATGAGCGTATTTTACAAGTTAGCTTAAATAACTGTATATGTTTGTTTATAAATATAATGCAACTGGAGGATGACACAGGGCGCAAGTGTTACTGATCAGAATCCTGTAAACCAGCCGCTCCTTGCGGCCCGCTTCACGGATCATGTATACATCACATGTATAAATTACTCTCAAATACCGAATATGCAGAATTCTTACATTAAAGATAAAATACAATAACATGTGACACCTTTTAGTGATGGAGTGCTTATCAAAAAGTGTGCAATAGAAATGGCGAAATAATTCAATGAACTAAAAGTTGCCGAAAAATTTGGAACAGTCTCAGTATCGCATCAAACAATTGCAATACCATATAAATGAACATGTATCCAAAGAATTGCGTGACGTGGTTGAAAAATGTAAATATTTTTCGCTATGCCTGGATGAAAGCACTGATCTGTCTGACATTAGCCAGCTTGTAATTTTTATCCAAACTACGACGACGACTTCAGTGTAGCACAGGAGATGATTTCCTTATTCTTCTCCATCGTACAACCAAGGGTACAGATATTTTTGAAGCTGTGAATAAGTTGTTGTCAGACTACGTGGGATTTGATTAATGTTCCTGAATTGTCACTGATGGCGCAAGAGGTATGACAGGGACTGAAATTGGATTTGCAGGACTATTGAAACAAAACAGCATCAACTGTCCTATGATACATTGTATTGTTTACCAAGGGAGCTTATGTGGAAAATCTTTACGTCAAATAAATGTCATGAATGTGGCTGTTAAAATAGCTAATATTGTTAGAGGGGGCAATCGTGCTTTGACTCACAGAAAGTTTCGTGATTTTTTGGCCGAAGTGTATGCTACATATGGGGACTTATTACTTCACACCGACATTCGTTGATTAAGCGCCGGAAAGTGTTTGCAACGATTTTTCGCTCTACGCAAGGAAATTCCTATTTTCCTTAAAAATGAAGTAAAGTCCGACACTACGGAACTGGAAAATCAAATGGCAGATGCACAATTTTTAGCAGACCTTGCATTTTTAACAGACATGACATCTCACCTTAACGAATTGAATTTGAAGCTACAAGGAAAACAGCAGAATATTGAAAACTTATTTGGACACATAAATGGGTTTAAGAATAAAATTAAGCTTTTCAAGTCTTCATTACAAAAAAATGCTTTTTCATTTTCAAAATGAAGGATTTTGAGGAAGTTTCATATTTACCTCATATTAAATGCATTAGAAGTATGATCAACACGATCCTCTTGTAATTCACATATAGCGCACGAATCGCTCTTCGTACAATGTAAGTTGCTCAAAGCTCTCATAGCACTTCAGTGCAAAACTATTCATTCCGAGAACTCGCAGCGGTGGCGCTTACGTTCAATAAATTCTTCCGCTATAACTTCTGGCAATGAAACAGACCGCTCAACGCAATTCCTCAGAGGACAAAGCTTTCCAGGAATTATATTCCTTTGAATAGCAGCCCGCAGAAGCGCACTTAATTTACTTATGCAAATACATTTGCCGGATATTATCTCTGTTCTTTAGCATATTACACAAAATTATCGTTTCGCCCCTCATGGTACAACAAGCACCGCAGACAAGCTGGAACAAGCTGAGAAAGGAAATTACGTCTGCTCAAGGTGAGACTTGGAGGATTGCGGCTAGGTCGGGTGTTGTTTGGAGGACGTGCACCGTTTGTGCGATATAGCAGGTTCGTTTTATTTGTAGTATAGCACCGCTAGACGTGAAAACACGAAAACCTAGGTTGACTAAATTGAATGGATTTAAAATCCAGCTTTTATTTAATGCGACCTGTTTGTTTGCTGGTATGTACAAGTTTGTCGAAAAGTAAAGAGGACATTTAAAAGATAGTCAATACAGGTAGCGCCATCTTTTATCGGGTAGGTACATCTTTCATTGATGCCTTTTCAAAATTTCATGATAGTCGAGCCACTTCCCTCGGAAATATCGCGCTCAAAGTGACAGTATCTTTTTATCAGGAAACCAAATAAGTTCGTGCGGTTGCTGTATATCGCACATTGCCGTCGATGTTGTTGAACGATTTATTATAATAACTAGTTTTACTGATTAAAGTGTATTTATAAGTTATAATAAATTTAATTTTCGTGAACATAATAAGTTACAGGTGGCTTCTGACGCTGGATCATTTCTAATTTCGTGTTATAATACTCTTGTTGTAAAATACTTGTTTGGTACTGCTGTAATAGCACTAGACGTTGCAGTTGTTTTGTAGTTAACCCTTTGGTTTCCTCAGTTTCGTATTTCTTTGTTGCTAATTTTCTTTTTGACCCGAGAAAAAATTTCTGAATTCGGCTGGAAATCGTTACCGCACCCGCATTTGACATTTCGCCCAGTGATTATCACCTTTTTTATCTCTTGACAATTGTATGAGACACCGACAGCTCACAACTCGAGATGGTGTAATAAATGCAGCCCACCAATTTTGCGACTCCACGTCCAGGGAGTTATACAATTCCGGCATACAAAAATTGGTTCCACCTTGGCAAAAGGTCATTGAATCTGATGGTAATTACTCCGACGAGTAAATAGAGTCCTATTGTTTCTCAATAAAAAATCATATTTTTCTACTGAAAACCGCACGAACTTTGGTTACCTGATAGTATCGGTCGAAAAATGACCATCAAACCAGGAGCCAGTATTAAGTTCTGTGTTAAACTTGGTAAAACATTTACCGAAACTCATAAGATGTTGATGCTAGGGTCGTGAGTCGCTAGAACATGACGAACATGTTGGCCAGCCAAATTTTTGATTACACGAGGAACCGGCGAAGCAGTGCGTTTGTTGATCAAAAACGATCAAAAATCTTCATTGAGATATACTAAGTGACATATAAATCCGAACACCCAGTTTAAATGGTTTTATTTTAATAAAATTTTGTACAAGTACTTAATGAGGCATAATAAGTAAATGATAAAAATTTCAAAATGATTGCACTGCTTTAAAGCCCTTTGACCTTTAATAATGTGTGGATGCACCCTGATGTGCTACGCATTCTCCAACGCGCCTAGGCATGCTTCTGATCAGGTGGTCAATGTCCTCCTGTGGTATCTCATTCCAGGCAACCACCAACTTCTCTCGAAGTGCTTTTAGAGTCTGAGGAGGACGTTGCAAATTGAGCAATCTCCTACCCATCATATCTCACACGTGCTCAATTGGGGATAAGTCGGGAGATCTTGGTGGCCATGGTAACAATGTGACATCATTATGTTGAAAGAAGTCTATTGTGACTCTTGCAACATGTAGTCGGGTATTATCTTGTTGGAAAGTTGGATCTGCCAGGGTGTCAAGATAGGGTAAAAGATGGGGTTCTAGAACTTCGTGGATATAACGCTGCGCGTTCATGTTACCTCTGACGAAGATTAAAGGTGACCTGGAACCATAAGCTATAGCACCCCAAACCATAACTCCAACAGTGTGATGAACATGTCTTTCAACAAAAAACTGTGGATTCCTCCTTTCACCACGTCGCCTTCTAACCCTGGCACGACCATAGTGCATGCCTAAACAAAATCGAGACTCGTCACTAAAGACAATACCGTTCCATTCCTGATCCCAGAGTGACCGTTGTCTGCACCACTTAAGGCGATTACGTCGGTGTTCTCGAGTTAAAGGGAGGACCCAGTGTGGCCGGTATGAAAACAAGCCAAAACTTCTCATTCGTCGGTAAACACTTCGCATGCCAATAGGTCTTCCGTGTTCTGCAAACCATTCATTTGCAATGGACCTGGTAGTGGAGAAACGGTCCCTTAAGGCCAATAATCTTAGGCGGCGATCTTCACGGTCGGATGTTCTACGGCGGCGTCCAGTGCCTCTTGCTCTTTGCGTACGGCCTTCTCGAAGCCATGCCTGACAACACCTAACCACAGTGTCTACACTTCTTTGCACTCTATCTGCAATTGCCCGGAAAGAAAGTCCAGCTTCCCGAAGTCCCACTGTACGGCCCCTATCAAACTCACTAAGTTGACGAAATCGCACAGGTCTCCGTACTCTAGGCATCGTAACCGATCGTAAAGGATGTCAAGAACCAAAATCCGCCAACGTTGATTCTTTACTGCGGCTGAAATATTCATTTTTAGAGCGTTAGTGAATTAAAAAAAAAAAGCAGTATAAAAACCGGAATGTCCAACTGATAAGGCTGAAAATTTTTTCACTTGTTATTTACAGTAAGATAAATACATTCACCAACTTTTATTAAAATAAAACCGTTTAAACGGGGTGTTCGGATTTATATGTCTCTTAGTATACATAAAAATGGAATTAAATATCTCTAAAGATTCAATCCATCGAATTTCGGCCAACAATTTGGGCATGCGAAAGATGTGTTGACGGTTTGTTCACGGATGACCAAAAATTGCTTCGAATTCAACATTCCAGAGACACCATTAGAGAGGGCAAAAGATACAAAACTTTCTATACAACATTGTGGCTGGTGATAAAGCGTGATGTTTTCGATACGATCTCGAAACAAAGCGTCAAAGTGCCGAATGGACGAAGAGACCCAAATTAAGAAAAAAGCAGTTTGGAAAAGTCTAAAGTGAAGACAATGTTGATTTGTTCGAAGGGAATTATTCACAAATAATTCGTTCCACCGGACCAAACGGTTAATGTTGTGTTTTATCTTGGTGTTATGAGGCATTTGCTGTAGCGCATTTGTCGTCCAGAATATCGCGAAGAAAGAAGCTGACGCTTGTTGCACGATAAAATGCACCATCTCATCGATCGACGCTCATGTCCGATTTTAGCATTTTAACCATCAACCACTCACGATATTCTCCTGATAATGCACCATGTCACTGTTTTCTATTCGGTTTACTATATTTGGCCATAAAGGGACAGTGGTATGCCCACGAAGAGGCCATCCAAAAGGCGTCGACGACCATCTTGGGTCAATGATCTAAAATTCCAAAACCTTTTGGTCCATGCAAATCGCTGTACTGTCTCTGGAGGACACTATTTTGAACAAAAGAAGATCGATTTTCCGAAACAAAAAATGTTTGTTCATCCTGTTTTGTTTTGCGACAGGGCTTTATGCATGTGTGGGGCAAATCCTGGAGTTGAATGTTTAACCAGTTAACCTTTACCAATTGAGCTGGTTTCAGTGACAATAGAACTGCCGCCATTTTGATATCCCGGATGTTACAAAATGGCGAATCAACATTCCCAGAGTAACCCCTACGATATGGGTATCAAATAAAAGGGCTTGATGAGAGAAGTATAATGAGCAAAGTGACGTCATTCGAAATCTAATATAGCAGCTGCCGCAAAATGACGATGTATATTTTTCACATGCATGGTATGGGTATCATGTAAAGGGGCTTAATGAGAGAAACGCAATGAATCCAATATGGTGGCCGCCGCAAAATGGCGATTTACATATTTTGTAGTCTTTCCTACATTCATGGGTGTCAAACGATAGGGCTTATCGATACAAATGCGACAAACAAGGTGATGCGATCCTAAATCCAAAACGGTGACCGCCCTGCGATGGAGTTTATGATTATCATAGTCACCCTTATGTTATATGTATCAAGTTAAAGCCTTTATTAGAGATTTTGAATCCAATAAGGCTACCACCATAAGATGGCGATTTATAATTTCCATAGTTACTCCTATACTAAGGGTATTAAATAAAAGGGTTTGATGGAGGAAACGTAATAAGCAGAGTGACGTCATTCTAGATCCAAAATGACCGCCGCCGTTGAATAGCGATTTATAATGTCCATGGTCACCGCTATGATACGAGTATGGGTATCAAATGACGGGGCTCAACGAGAGAAACACGATCATTCCAAATTTCATATTGCGATCCCTCTTAACTATCAATTTATGATTCATATCCACCGAAAAAATAACAAGTAAGTGTTGTGGAGTCCCATTAATGAGATGTGGATGTGTTGATTTTATCTCCATTGTTGGAAATCAAAGATGTAATGCCTGGGCTCTTATATTTGCGTGGCTCGTAGGCTGTAGTAAGACACGGTTCTCCGTTAACACATTAAGCAAACCGATACAAATCCCGAAATCAAAATTTACACACTAGAGCGACGCGACCCTAATGGACGTCAGCGATCAACTTTTTCGTGTTCTATTTTTTTTAAGACCAACATTCGTTGCCAACCTCATGATGTCTATCTTAAGCTAACGCACATCACACTATTCGACTTAAGGCTGCGAACACTCGCGCACTACACAGATAATTCTAAAGTAAATTGCAACATTAAGTCGCATCAAAATTATAATAAATATTTCTAATCAAAATGTCAAATTTGGTGTTCGAACAGACCTTCCTGGGTTTCACAGTCATCTAAGATATTGCAGAAGCCTGTGCGAACACCTTGTGCAGTAACATATTGGCAACGCGGCAGATTCCGCGACCTTCTGCGTCACTGTTGCTAGGCAATAAATATGATGATGACCTTCACTGTCCAGCCTGCTTCTATCTCTTTCTAACATGTGGTGATACATACTTTTCGCGCTTTTCTCATACACATTGAATTCAAGCAGTCAGACAAATTTGGTTTTCCCTGTATATGGAAGTCATAGAGAAATTACGATACTAGTTATTCAACAAAACGAATACTGAAAAGTAAAGAAAAAATAATATAAAAAAAAAACATTTTTATAAACAGTCCTTTATTGTACTGTTCATTGAATGATTTTTTTTTTTCTAAAATGAGACATTATGTTCTTTGGATGTTGTATGAAATGTAGACCACGAAATACCGTGTCACTAATTTTCTTCAGTCTTTCTGTCCGTCTGTCTAGCTATCAGTCTGTCCGCTAATCTTATAACCGCCTATAACTTGAGTAGTATTGCTTGGATTTTGATGAAATTTTTACACAATGTTCACCCAAATTTTGTTTTTTAACATTTCAGAGAATTTTTATCATCTTTGAAAAAATTTTAGAGGTAGAGGGTAGCGGTTGTGAGGAGATCGGGAGGGTTTATCTCAACTTTTTTATGCTGGTACATTTATACGCACCCAACATTGGTAATTCTACCCACCTATAAGACATATTCGTATTTCACACATCATAGATTTCTCTGTACGTTAGCCATGATAAATATACTCGGTAGACGGATAGCGTACCTATCGGCCGCGGCTGCTGCTGGCGTCACTCGATTTTCTACAATGCAACAGCATAGTGTTCTCTATGCTCTGACCTTGCTACTATGGTGTCACGTCTGCTCGAGTGAGGTATCGGGGAGAGGCGACGAGAACAGGGAAAGCATGTCTATGGACACGCTGTATTGACCTGCGAGACTGATTTTTGTCTCAGAGGTCTAGTTTGTGCTGAATAAATCCTTTTATGAGCGTTGAGAGGGACGTGCAGAGTCAACCTACTTGTCGCCATTCTTTAGGTAACCTATGCATAGTGCTCTTTGTAGACTAGAACTACTGTTAATCTTCGATGAAGAATCAAGCCCAACTCATCCCTTAGCAAATTATTACTCAAGACCCGCCTCAGCGATAAATAAAAATTAGTTCCAATTAAAGAGATTAAGGGCCAACTTCACCAACAACAGTCCGTTATTCTCCACCTATAGGGTAACAGACCGTCAAATACAGCGAATGAGCTTCAAGTTCCAATCAACAAATTTTAGCAACCAATAGCTATGGAATGTTGAAAACAAAATACTGTCAAGTATGAGATGACAACTTGTCACTGAAACATCACCAGCTTATTGAATATTAAGAAATTACATATAATTCAGCCAAAATTTTAAGAAATGTTTGATTTTTTATTCATGTTTATATTATTTTCTTCAATTGATATGTGATACTGGGTGTTTTTTCCTATAAACCTCTTGCAGATAGCCATTAAGCACCTACTTGATGTCAGGCTCTACCAAACGATATTGCTCGTTTCCAGAATGCCGTTCATCAGAACCATTATGGCACCTTAGATTGATATTCCCCAAAACCATTCGGGTTTTTTGATATCCATACATCTATAAAGTTGAACATTTTTAGTTGTTCAGGAACTGAACAAACATCCACACTATATTCACAGCGATTAAGAAATTCCCAAGTATATGCCTTAAAGCTACAGCAAACCTAAAACCTGCAAAAAAACTACAAATTTGCCATATTTTTCTTTTTTCACGAGTACACATTCTAGGTTATATTTATATTAGACATTATTTGAATACAGCTGAATATTGCATTTCAACGAGTGACACATGTGTGGGATCTGTCAACTCTTGGTACCAGTCACAAAACATATACTCTGAAGGTTTAATTCCATGCTATTCAATGACAACACGGTGACTTGTGTGGTTATCAGCGGCCATTTTGTGAGGGTGCGACAGGGTTGCCAGATTGTGCAATAATATCCCGTTTCACCATCCTGGTCCCAGTGGAGTAAGTTCCGCCAACTGTTGAAATATACTATACTATGCTTTATAAGACTATTCGTGACATTTTTCTCAAAATCATTGCACCACACTTGAAAAAATGCAAATGAAGATTTAAAATTATTTCCATGACGCCGCAATATAGCTCCGTCGGTACCTTGGGTTATACATCTTGACAGTCGGGATATTCGATACGATCCTATAATATAAGAATAATAATAATAATATAATATTTATTTACTCAATGTACAAAGATAACAAACAATATGAGTAAATAAATGTAAAATCAAAACAGGCCCAATAGAAGGCATCGCCTGTACATGGACCAATAATTTAAATTGAAACTGAAGAATGCAAATGACAAAAAAGGACAAAAATTAGCTACAGTAGATTATGTATTTAGTTGATGTTCGTATTTATGAGTTTATGAATTTCAGTTCTAGATATAGAATGTAGCCTCTTTTTTAAATTTCTTTTGAAACAATTTCCGAAACGTAAATCTTTTAAGTCTTTAGGTATAATTTCATAAAATTTAGGTGCTAAATAGAGATATGATCGCTGCGTTATAGATTTATGCGGTTGAGGAACTACTGTGCCACGAATTTTGTATCTGGTATAATGATTATGTTTAATTTTTTGGTCGGTGTTTAGAAATTTATGGTAGTGAGTGATACTGTGTAAGAAATAAAGCTGTCTTATATCATACATTCGAACATCTGCATATAATTTTTCAGTGGGATAAAGTTTCGGTTTTTTAAATATTATTTTTAGAATACTTTTTTGAAAAACATCTAAATTATAGATATGTGAGGAACATGCAGCTCCCCATGCTAATATACCATATGTGAGATGAGGCTCAATCAGTGCATGGTATAATGTTTGAAGATATTTTTCTGTCAATATATTCCCAAGGTATTTAATTTTGTAGGATACAAATCTAACTTTCTTTAAAATATAATTTACATGGATGTCCCATCGTAAGTGAGGATCCAAGACCACTCCAAGGTATTTTATGTTGGGCACTCTAATAATTTGCATTTTTTGATCATTAATATTGAAGGAGAAATTTGTGTAATTTGGCAGATGTCTAGTATAAGATCCAAATGGTAAAAAATGTGTTTTAGAGTAGTTAATGCTTAATTTTCTACTGTCAAACCACTGAATAATTTTGATAAAATCATTTTCAATTACATTTTTCAGATCAGACCACAGTGCCTTCATATAATATTGCAGTATCATCTGCAAAACTAGTTATTTTGCCACCACAATTAATTTGGAAAATATCATTTAAATATATATTGAATAACAGCGGACCTAAGACAGTTCCTATTTACAAGCATCAATACATTTCATGAGTATCGTCATCTTTCGATCCGGACTGTGTCAGAAAGACTGACTGCCATTTTGCTGCGACATTACCCCGCCAAATCAGACATATCGTTCATCATTTTCAAAGAAATTGTACAAAATTTTCAAATTTGAGAAGTTAGCGAGTTTCACTTCATACGTTGTTACCAGACATGCCCAAATGATCAGATGCTGCCGTGATATCCCTGCCAGTCAAAAAAGAAAAATAGACAAACAATACACATTACTCGTTTTTTTGAATTTTGGACTTAAAAGCCATTATCTGTGAAACATTGTTCATAAAGTTTTGTCTATGTCCATAGTAATTGCATTATGCATCAGGGAGATGTAGGGATTGACACGTCTTACACATATTAGCTGTGTTTTTATTGCTTTGAAGAAACTCATTAACCCATAAATTAATAAATGATTAATTACTATTATGACGTAAAGGAAGATGATGAATTGGATGGAATGTATTTTATATTCCATTTTCTTACAAAATACAGAAAAATTCACACTATTCAACGGGTATGTAATGATAACTTTCAGTATATTAAGGTTGGTAAATTCGAGAGTGCCGCGCATTAACAAACATCCAAATCAGCTACCAAATTTAATAGCTAGACTAGTTTATTTTTAGAAGTATCATCTTATATGAAGATCACAACCAAATTGGCGATAAGTCATCCATTTTAGAAATGCTCGTACAAAAATGCTGTTCAAAATCGTAAATTATTATATAGAAAATCGACCTAGCATTTGCCGCATTCTCGTTTGCTGAGGGGGATAACGGATTGTTAAATGTAAACCTATAACATATATCACAATATATGAAAGTTGTCCTGTTTTTTCTGTACAAAAGCATCATGTTGGAATTAAAAAGTGGTCTTGTTTATAATACAGTCGAATTTTCTCGATTTTATTCAATATTTCAATAGAAATCACTAATATTCAGAGACCTTTGACAGCTTCTATTATTATTAAGACCAGATGGCACCATTGCCTCCAATCTAACATTTTGGGTGTTCGTTAAATGCAGGATCAACATTGAGCTTCTGTAGGAATCCGAAGCCTGTTTTATTGATTTTGCGGGCACGGGACGTCGAAACCGGATGTATGTAGGTGGAGGGAACGCGATTTATTTGTAGCATGGCAGTCATCGGCGCGGCGGAGGTCTGCTCCGCTGCGGCCTTCGTCGCTTTTCAACGTGAAACGCTGAGCGGAGATGTGTGCTTTCCAAACAAGCTCAATCTAGAGAATTAATACAATAAGGAACGGTAATTTTATAAAGATTTCCGGTTGGCTGGCTTGTTTGACGAACACGAGTTCATTATAGAATGCTGATAAAAGGTATGTGCGAGAGTAGAGCACCTACTGAATCTTGCGTTGCGGTTATCAGCCTCACAAAAAGTGGCGTCAAGCAGATTCACTCTACGTTACTGGTACAATTTCACACGTAGTGCAATGACATCAAAGCGACGTAGGCTTTGTCAAACAAGTAACAACATAATATGTATCATGTAAAATATTGTCAATAGATGAATTTGCTATATTTCGGCTTTTCATGGAAAAAAAATCCTCTGATTGCAGGAATGAGCGTCGTACACGGGAGTCTCGTTTCTTTGGAGGTCTGGTGTAAAACTTCTTCGCAACAATGTTTGATGACTTATTACGATAGCGCTTGATACATACTTATATACTTAATCATATAATATTACATCTCTGAGTCAAACAACCTCATTGAATTTACACTACAAGCATATATACAGATAATATCGCGCCCACCGGGTATGTCGCCGTTCCGCTAGGTAGTTTCCCTCTACAAGTAACTCAGATCAAGTACCAAAGATGCACTGTTCATAAATAACCCCGTGACGTACGGCATATGCGTCCGATAAGCTTTAGGGCAAACGTATTATTAGGTGTGAAATACGTCTAACAGATACGCAGAATGACCGGGGTTGGGAATGCATCAATATACTAATATGAAGAAATATACTCTCCCGTCTCCCCCGCACAACTCCCAACCCCCTAATTTTTTGTCCTTAACATTTTTTTCTAAAGTGATCAGGATCATCTAAGGAGTCGAAAAAAGAAGCAACTGGACCTCCTTTCAAAATCTATGTCCTTGGCATAGTAGTAACGTTGTGTAAAAATTTCGTCCAAATCAAAACAGCAGTTTCCAAGCTATAAGAGGGCCAGTGACTACCGGACAAACCGACAGACAGACAGATCGGCGGAAATGAGTGACATGGTTTTTCGTGATGTACATTTCATATAACATGAACTCATATATTTATTTAACATACCAATGGCAACTGGAGCCTTTCTAGATTTGTTGAAAGCTATCATGTTCACAAAAAAGGAAGCACTAAACTCTTGGAAAACTATCGCCTCGTAACATCAAGTTCTGCTCCATTCGAGAAAATACAGGGTGGTCCATAAGTCCTTTGAAATTTCAAATTTGAATAAAATTTAACGGGTGAGCGTGAGCGGCGCGGGCGAGGTGGGGGCAGTATCTTCAGTGTCTGGGAATTCAGTCGCCATGGAGTGTTTCACTGGAGCGGATCGTGCTTTTTGTGTGCGCGCGTTTTATCAAAATAATGATTCGGCAACCATTGCGCGGCGTAAATATCGAGAATACCACAATTTACACAATTTTACAAAGTGTCCAACAGCTCAAACGATTAAGAACTGGGTTGCTAAGTTCGAAGAGACTGGTTCGACGTTAGATAAACAGCGGTGGGGTCGACCAAGGACAACTCGTATTGAAGAAAACATCAACATTGTGGCACAGTCTGTTCGTCAAAATCCTACCCAGTCTACTCGTAAGCGTTCCAGTGCACTAAACGTACCCAGAACATCTTCACAGCGGATTTTAAGGAAAGATTTACGTCTGCACGCTTACAAAATTCAGTTAGTGCAGGAATTAAAAGATAATGACGCTATTCAGAGACTAAACTTTGCGAATGAAATGTTGAATCGATTTTCTTCGCTCAATAATGTGTTGTTCTCGGACGAGGCTCACTTCCATTTAAACGGGCATGTAAATAAACAAAATTGCCGTTATTGGAGCCCCGAAAATCCAAGGCGTAAGCATCAGAAGCCCTTACACAGCCCTAAAGTTACAGTTTGGGCTGCTATGTCAGCGCATGGCATCGTAGGCCCTTATTTTTTTGAGGACGACAGAGGTCGCGCATTAACTGTTACTTCGGAGCGGTATGTAGCAATGATAGAAGAGTTTTTGACACCAGCGTTTAAGAATTTTCCAGGCTATAATACGCAGACCTGATTTCAACAGGACGGAGCAACTGCCCACACCTCCAACACTTCTATGCCCGTCGTCTATCAACTTTTTCCCAGCAAAGTAATTTCTCGAAGAGGAGACATTTCCTGGCCACCACGTAGTCCAGATTTTACCCCAATGGACTTCTTCTTATGGGGCTACCTCAAGAGTAAAGTGTACGACACCACTCCGCGATCAGTTGATGTCCTGAAAGAAAATATCCGAAGAGAAATGGCAAGCATTACAGTGTTGACTTGCCGCGCAGTCATCGACAATTTTAGACGTCGTTTATATGAGTGCCGTGATCGTAATGGATTGCATTTAGACGATGTAATTTTTAAAACATAATTCCCATTCAATAAAGATGATAACAAAATATAATAATTCTTCATAATGTAACTAGTTTGGTTTTATTCCTTTTTTTCCAGCTCAAAGGACTTATGGGCCACTTTATAACAGAATGTATATTTCTTCAAACGAGCACAATATTCTACCTTTTAAAATGGTTTCGAACTACTCAACGAATACGGCAGCATTTTTATTGCTTTCGATTATCTATGAAAACCTTGATGAAAATTATTAAGCAATAACAATATTTTTTTATTCATCACGAGCATTCGACTGTGTTCTAGCGAACACCATCGTGAATATGTATAATCAAGAGCTATGGTATAGTGTACGAAAATATTTTTCTATTCACAAGGTATTTAATTTTGTACGTTACAAATTTTTCTGCATAATATAATTTACGTGGATGCCCCAACGTATGTGCGCATCTAATACTATTCAAGGTATTAATTTTATGTTTGGCACTCTATTAATTTGCATTTTTTGATTATTAATATTGAAGGACAAATTTGTGTAATTTGGCAAACGTCTAGTATAAGATGCAAATGGTAAAAATGTGTTTTAGAATAGTTAATGCTTTATTTCCTGCTATTAAATAATAATCATTTCACTACATTTTTTAGGTCAGACTTGTCAGCGCCTTCATATAGTACTGTGGTATCACCTGAAAACATAGTTAATTTGGCAAACCTTGTTTGTAAATATATATTTAAAAACAGTGGACCTAAGACTGATCCTTGTGGCACTCCACACTTAATATACATTTCCTTGCTAGACAATCTTGATCTCTGGACAGATTGTGGGCGATTTGATAGATAACTTTCGATCAGTATGTCTTTCCTTTGAAACCAATTCTCTCCAATGCTTCTAATAATAATTGTGATTTACTGTGTCGAAAGCTTTCGTTAATCGACGAAAATGCAGATATTTGGAATTTTCTTATCAACATTTTGATGTACCTGATTCACAATTTTAACTATTGCGTCAGATGAAAACTTCGTATTTATTTTCACTTAAAATTTTGTCTGGTATCGAATCATTCTAGTAGATAAAACTTCTTCAGAAACTTTTGCCGTACTGGATGTTATTTATATTGGTCTATAATTATTAACATCTGTTCTTTTCCTGATTTATGTACGGGTATCATATTACCTTTTTTTAAACTGTGGAATATTTGAGAAAATCAAAGCATTTATTGACTGGGTAAGCAAGTGGTTATGTTATTTCCTCGTCTATAATTTTCAAATGCTCCCTTTTAATACCGTCGAACCCAGGACATTATCGATCTCTTAAGGACATAACAGTGGTGTATACCTCACATTATCCTACTTTACCCAAAATAAATGAGTTGAAAGATGTTTTTGGAAGCTGAGTATTGGGCACGTTTTCTTGTTTATTACTTGTTAAGTTCTTACCTAAATCAGTAAAAAATTGTACAATTTCATCGCATTTCTTTTGAGCATCTTTGATTACTGTTCCTAATGTTGTGTTGTGTTCAGAAAAAAGATCAGTCATGATATAATTATTGCAACAGCATTAACACACCTTGGTTATAGTTATATTAAGCTGTAGACGTTTCAGTTTCAGAAAAGCCTCCTAATGTAAGATTGTATAGTATAGTCATTTTGAAATTTTGACCAACGATTCTTTTTGACAAAATTGTGACGGACGACGAGACATCCTGAGACAAAAACAGAATCCAAGCACTGGGCTTATAAGTGGTCTGCAACCCCCAAAAAGGCACGGATGCAACTCGGTGCAGGAATATGCCAAAAGGGACAACAATCAATATGGACGTCTATGCGAACAAGCTGAAAGATGTACGTAAAGCAATCAACCAGAAAAGACCCAATTTCTTCAGCTCCGATGAGGTAGACCCTCCTCCCTATAGTCCTGACTTGGCCGCATCTGACTTTCATTTGTTTAGAATTCTATAGAAAGTTCTTCGAGGACGTCGTTCTGACTCAGGCGATGGCCTAAAAGTGGCCGTCAATCACTTTTCTGAGAGTCAAGTGGTAACATTTCTTCGTAAAGGAGAAAAGGAAAAATAGAGGAACCAAACAGAATCATACGTGCCTTGTTTCATCGCTAGGCAGATTTATTTTCTAGGACCCATCGAAGATATAATTTTCTATCGTTGATATCACGCTTACTGTTAGAAGAATACCGTTAGGTTGGGTCATGTTGGATCTTGGAAAATAATACAAAGCCTATAGTTCTTATAAAAGCATCATAAGCGACCTTCACCATGCAACGTACGCTATCCCACAATGTCTCAGGACCTATCCTCTTAGAGCTATACCTCTCACCTGATTCACGAGCCCTTTGTACTACATTAACAAAGGCACGAGGGGTTGGTTGCACTCGATTCGGAAACCGATCCGCATAAATCCGTGATGCCACGGCAGCATTTTCGTAAACATGTGCCATTTTTTATTTCGTTTGAGCCACGCAACAAACACCACTATTCACTTATGCGTTACCGACTGACACATTGACTGAATACACCTGAATAAAATTGTAGTAAAAACATCGTGATAAGCGTTTCAAATTCTTTCGATTTTTTGTTTCCGATGCGATGAACCGATTATTTCCGTTGTTGCCAAACACGAGCACATAATATTATTATTGAGACAGGGCGGTACTCAAACTTCTAAAGGGCTATAACTTTGTTACTTTAATTTTACCAGAAAAATGTTAAAGGAAAAAACATTTCTTTTGATCAGGTCTACTCACTGTTAAAATAAATGACTCAACTTCGAAGTCACCCTGTATGTAAGTGATCTTTTAACCTACACACACATAGATAGGAAAATTATCGGGTTAGCAGATGATATGACTATTTTTTTAAGTGTAAAATCTTGTAACACCTTAAAGGGGATCTCAAAGACATCATAAGTATAGTCAACGCCAAACAAAGTGGCGTGCACGTCATCGCGATAAAAATTCCCCGACCTAATGCCTAGGTTTCTATCACAAACAATTGCTCTATTGCAGTTTCATATTAATGTGATATATAAATTGTAAAATGGTCATTACTCTCTTATTATGATTAATAGTCATATAAACATTGTTATTAAAATATCACATAAGTTGCTTTCTGATAAATTTAGACGCATTATGCGAAATAAAATGTTTTGCAAACGCTCCAATCACTTATCGACATGTAAACGCACTAAACCGATTTCGCAGCGTTGACGCATTGTCACCTTGAAACTTATTTAAACTGGGAACTGACATTTGTATTAATTTTGACACTGAATCAATTTGTGGCATTTCAAATCTTTATAAATCCTTTGGCCCCGCATACTGTAAATCAACAACTGTTTGTTTCAAAACAAAATTATTCATTTTACGAGTAGATAAAGGCAATTTTGGTATATAAAGATGCCCAAACAGTTAAATAGTCGGTGTAAGGAACTCGTGGCCTCGTTAATGCACTACTTTGAGCAAGAAAGGGACAACAACGGGCCTTTGTTGCCTTTAAATGCTGTTCAAGAGGTAGGTTACTAATAATTATATGTAATGTATATTAATAATAGTGAAATTTTATTTCATTTTTTGTAGCGTGTTGCTGCTGCTTTAAAAGTTAGTTTAAGGACAGTTAGTCGTATTTCCGAGGGTGTGAAAAGTGATGCAAATTTAGAATCGCCCAAGAAAAAGCGGAGTTATATTAAACGTGTAACCAACACAGCGACATTGGATACAAGTGCCATTCGAGAAGTGATCTATGATATGTATCACAAAAGTAAGATCTTATTATAATAACTTATCAGAAATTTGCATTAATTTGTTAACTAAATTATAATGTCATATTGCACATGGTTTCAGAAGAACAAGTTACGATAAAAACTTTATGGTCTCGATTAAGAGATAGCGCATTATTTGATGGTAGTGCCACGTCTTTAAGGCGGTTGCTTAGAGATCTTGGATTTAAGTGGCTTAAGGACAATCCGCGACGAGGGCTCATGGAACTACCAAGTATAGCTTTGAAAAGGGTGGAATTTCTAAGGCAATACAATCAAGCCAAGGTTGAGGCCTTATACCAGTTTGTCTTCCTCGATGAAACAAGGATATTTCAAAATGGGACCATAGGTCGCTCTTGGCAAAATGGAAACCAAAAAAGCGTGAAAGCTATTAAAACAGATGGTAAAAGGTATGTACTTTTACACAATTTGCACTATAAAATTTAAAACTAATATATTTTAGATACATTATATTACATGCTGGAAATGAAAATGGGTTTATTGAGGGTAGTGAAGCGATATTTTCTTCGAAAACAAAATTGAGCGATTACCATGGAGAGATGAACCAGGACAATTTTTTGAAATGGTTTCAACATCAGTTATTAGAAAAATTGGAGAGTCCATCTATGATTATACTGGATAACGCCCCTTATCACAGCATGATATTGAACAAAGTGCCCAACAATGCATGGACAAAAAAAATATCCAAGACTGGTTGATAAATCAAAACATACCATTTTTAAACACAATGTTTAAAACAGAGCTATTGAGTATTGTTGCTCGGTACATAATGCTTCTTAATTATATATATTTTGGTCGACAGTTTATATTTCTTTTGTTTATTCCTATTCTTAAAATAACTGCTTTTTTAGAAACAAACCACCTAAAATATACGTGATTGATGAATTGGCGGAACAACATGGGCACAAAGTTCTTCGTCTGCCTCCTTACCATTGTATATTTAACCCTATTGAGTTAATTTGGGGCATAGCAAAAGGTTACTATAACAGACATATTGGTAGAGATGGTAACAGTGAAAAAGACTGTTTGGATATGTGGAACGAGGCTCTACAAACGGTTACCCCAGACATGTGGAAAAATAGTGTTCGACATACTGAGCAAGAAATTTTTAAATGGTATGAAAGAGAACGAACTTTTGATCGACCAGACATCGAACCTTTAATAATCAACTTTGAGAGTGATGAAGATTCAGATTCAGACAGCGCTGAAGAAAGAAACTTCGACTAACTTTATTGTACAGAAAAAGCTTACACCAGTAGCTTACCTAATTTTAGAATGCATTTTTCTGTATGAATTCTGTAAAATAAATACCATGCATAAAATTTGGAGGACCCCATTTGGATTTTTATTCAGTACCTTTAAGCTATCAATTAAATATGGTAGTTTCATAGTCTCATCTGATCAATAATTGTCATACTTAATGATTATGCAAGTACAGATCTATAATTTTATTATACTATTATTTTTGTTCTCATTTGAGGTTAATATTGCTTATAAACCTAGATATGTAAATAATAAATTTTATTATTTTACAAAAAGTTTGGCAACAATGTAAATTTTTCAACACACCCACCTTGATGACGTGCACGCCACTTTGTTTGGCGTTGACTATATCTTCATTAATATACACAATATTAACAACCAGTAACGAAAAAACCCTATATATCCAACTTTTTCATGCGATGGTAGTAACATTCCCACATTCGCTAACCTACATATCAAATTACTATCCATAGATGAAGTAGTACTCACAGAGCCAGCAAATCATATGAAACACTTAGGAATCGTTATAGGTAGACACCTCTAATATGGGACAAGCAAAAAGAAACCCTAACGAATACAAGGTCTCTTATACCAAAATATAAATTTTTCAATGTAACTCTCTCTGATAAAGACTTATGAACCATATAAAAAACGTAAGTACAGTTATTGTTAACTTACGGGATCTTAGCATGGGGCTGGTGGGAGAAATTCTTAAAATCATGTTCCGCAAAATCTGTGATTGTAGACAAATCTATTTTGAGAGCATGTTCACGTATGTTACAAAACACAAACATCTATTTTCGTCTCACATGACCGTCACACCATGTCCAAAGATCACTCAGTATGCATCCCGAAGACTAACAAAATCATAGGTTAGGGCAGTTTCCCTTTCCTAGGCTCAAAAATATATAACTCAATCTCAGATAGTAAAACATCTTATACATTTTAGTCTTACGTTATATGTATAACTATAGTATACTATCGTTATGAGCTCATACTCACTAACAAGTTTCTGCCAAACTTTTTTGAATGCAGTCGTCTATTCTATGACATTTCCTGTTATCGACTTGTGATATACTTTTTTCTTTTACAATAAATGTTAATGTCATCATCACCATGTTAGATAGGAAAATTAAACAACGCAAGTGCTCTGCCAGTAAGCGGTATTTGTAGCTTAATTATTTCAATGATTTGTCCATGTTAAAAGTGCTGTACTACAATATTTAGATGCCTATTATACGTCGTTTGAACTTCAAATGATTATTTTTATTACCTCCGCTTCTCTGAGCTGGGTGAGAACGTCTCTGGGAAAGGGGATAAGTTTAGATTCATTAACCGAACGCGAAATATAAGCTCTTTCCTCCTATTTACCGCCTTGTGACTCAAAGAGGATCTGAAATCACCTAGAAGGATCTTCCGGTACAATTTGCACAAAGAGGTAAGGCTTAGGGCTTTCTTGAGGATCATGCAACTTTCAGTGCTACTCCATCCTGAATTAAACATAGCGCGTGTACTTTAAGCATTGCCTTTCCAATATTATATTTCCGTAATCCCTCAGTTTAGTATACTTGAAACTTCCATACATAAGAGAATTTTATATGAGATTCTATGTATAAATGGCAATACGGAACTCAGCCAGGCTTTGAATATTCAGGAACCACACTGGTTCATTTTTTGATAAAAAAATTTGATGTATGTGGGAAAATAAAAGATCGATATGTTTGAAAATGTCATCCGGATGACAGTTTTTCAATTTTGCCAGTAAATAAGGTTTTGCTAATTACAGAGTATTGGCATTCGACATCAAGCATAAGCATTAGGTAAGACCTTGTAGATACATCATTCCTTTTACAACAGCCTTTCAGCAATACGATTTGCTTAGGGGTGTAGCTGCTGATGGTAAATTATCTTATTATAGCTTATTTTATTAAGAAAATAGAAATACAACTTTTAGTATACTAAGTGACGTATAAATCCGAACACCCAGTTTAAATGGTTTTATTTTAATAAAATTTTGTATAAGTACTTAATGAAGCATAATAAGTAAATGATAAAAATTTCAAAATGATTGCACTGCTTTAAAGCCCTTTGACCTTTAATAATGTGTGGATGCACCCTGATGTGCTACGCATTCTCCAACGCGCCTAGGCATGCTTGTGATCAGGTGGTCAATGTCCTCCTGTGGTATCTCATTCCAGGCAACCACCAACGCCTCTCGAAGTGCTTCTAGAGCCTGAGGAGGACGTTGCAAATTAAGCAATCTCCTACCCATCATATCCCACACGTGCTCAATTGGGGATAAGTTGGGAGATCTTGGTGGCCATGGTAACAATGTGACATCATTATGTTGAAAGAAGTCTATTGTGACTCTTGCAATATGTGGTCGGGCATTATCTTGTTGGAAAGTTGGATCTGCCAGGGTGTCAAGATAGGGTAAAAGATGAGGTTCTAGAACTTCGTGGATTTAACGCTGCGCGTTCATGTTGCCTCTGATGAAGATTAAAGGTGACCTGGAACCATAAGCTATAGCACCCCAAACCATAACTCCAACAGTGTGATGAACATGTCTTTCAACAAAAAACTGTGGATTCCTCCTCTCACCACGTTGCCTTCTAACCCTGGCGCGACCATCGTGCATAACTAAACAAAATCGAGACTCGTCACTAAAGACAATACTGTTCCATTCCTGATCCCAGAGTGACCGTTGTCTGCACCACTCAAGGCGATTACGTCGGTGTTCTCGAGTTAAAGGGAGGACCCAGTGTGGCTGGTATGAATACAAGCCAAAACTTCTCATTCGTCGGTAAACACTTTGCATGCCAATAGGTCTTCCGTGTTCTGCAAACCATTCATTTGCAATGGACTTGGTAGTGGAAAAACGGTCCCTTAAGGACAATAATCTTAGGCGGCGATCTTCACGGTCTGTTGTTCTACGGCGGCGTCCAGTGCCCCTTGCTCTTTGCGTACGGCCTTCTCGAAGCCATGCCTGACAACACCTAACCACAGTGTCTACACTTCTTTGCACTCTAACTGCAATTGCCCGAAAGGAAAGTCCAGATTCCCAAAGTCCCACTATACGGCCCCTATCAAACTCACAAAGTTGACGAAATCGTACAGGTCTCCGTACTCTAGGCATCGTAACCGATCGTAAAAGATGTCAAGAACCAAAATCCGCCAACGTTGATTCTTTACTGCGGCTGAAATATTCATTTTTAGAGCGTTAGTGAATTAAAAAAAAGCAGTATAAAAACCGGAATGTCCAACTGATAAGGCTGAACATTTTTTCACTTGTTATTTACAGTAAGATAAATACATTCACCAACTTTTATTAAAATAAAACCATACTGGGTGTTCGGATTTATATGTCACTTAGTATATATTGAATTTTTCTTCGTATCTTGCTCAGTTTTCGAGAAAAAAAACTGCACTTAATTTTATATCACTGGACCACATATATGGGGAAAAGTTTCTTTTGGTAACTATAGTTTTTTATATAATTTTTTATTACTAATTACGTAACAACAACAAATAAACACTAAATCAAATTACATTACGTTAACGTCTGGAATGATGAATTTTACTAAACTGAGGAATAGTAGGTAATAATCAAGGGTTGCCTTTGAAACAATTGCAACATATTTATATGAAGTCTTATCTTGAAATCATTCAAAGAACATGTATATTCTCAATACATACATTACAGGTGAATATGTCACTGTTGCCAGACAATAGAAGTGGATAGAGTGAATAATTGCCTATGCAACAATGATAGAACCATAAAAAATAGAATGCCTGTGCTTTTGCTGTTCTATTATGTAATCAAAACAACATATTATGTCTACTGAATACTTTTCTGCTGAAGGTGTGTACCCATTTTTAAGTATTTATTTACTACCTTCTTGTTGTTGTTTTAAAAATTGTCTCAGATCATGCTAAAACTTCAACACAGTACAAAAAATACAGTTCTTTTACTGGGTGGTACACAATTAAAGCGGTGAATTTTTGGGTAATTTGAGGAAAGAAGTTTATATAAACGTATGTCCGGAATCGCTCTGTTTTCAAGACACAGAAAGTACAGGTTTTCTATTCCACTTAATTTCTTTTTTGAAAAATCTTCACTTCTCTTTGATTACTTTTTTATAATATTCAACTACGATCATTAAAGAAAAATACCTCATTATACAGCCAAGGATTGACATATAGGATTTCAAATTTTCAATTATCTATTAGCACGTTGAATTGAAAGTGTTGAATTTTTAGGAACAAATTACTTTCAGATAAAGATATTATGAAAGAGTATTATCGAAACCACGTTTATATGAACTTATTTTCTTAAAGTTACCCAACAAATCACACGTTGACGTTTAGCCAGGTACTTTATTAACACCCCCTGTACATGTGGGTCAATTAAAAAATCCCGCTGTCTTTACAACCAAACCTGCCGTCTATCATGTGCTTTGGCACTTCATTCTGCAAATAACTGTGTGTCATTTGTCTTCAGTTTTCTGAAACGCATTAGTTCAGAACTTACTGTCAAGCTTTAACAGATGGCTTCTGCCATGATGATCTAGCGCCAATTCGCGCTTAGAGAGTTTCTTGTCTGTGGTTGACCTTAGCGTTCATTGCCCAACAATTAAGGAGACCATTTACAGGACAATCCTAGGAAAAGGTAAATCAAAAATAAAAAACATACAAAAAGCAGGTGATTCCATCTAAAGGAAAAAACAAACAAGAAAAAGAATCAAAAAGGATATTTCACTCAAGTGAGAAACATATCAGAAATTGTATAAATAAATCTTAGCTGCTCCCATGCTGTTCAAACTGTCAGCATGTATATCACAGCAATTAGATATGACATTGAAAGTTTCACAGATTACATATTTGGGTACTTTCAAAGAATGATTTGTGCAAGCCCTGACACAGTAAAAGGTTTTAACTGTACGAGTTTGAATAGATGGGATGTTAAAGTTTAGTTGAGCTACAATCTCATAGCATCACCCAACTAACAATTATCACTCCTATCAGAGTTGCAGGAATGATTAAACAGTATTCCTGACACAGCATTGTATACTGTAAGAACATTGGCAAAACCCTCTTAGAACAGCTATACAAGCGGAATGGGCACACCTGATAGGACACTTTAGTCATTTAAGAGGTTGTTTAAGGGCTGCAGGTAATAGTTATACAACAAAAGTGTAAGCCTCTTGCACCCGCTATAGGACATTTGCGTCAGTGCAAGATTCAGTTTTTGTCAACTATGCAACTATTCTGTTCCGTGATTCTACTTTATTGCAACCAAACTATTTCTTATGCATTGTATAGACGAAGTGAAGAATATATAACTAACACAATACGGTCATCTTGTTTACTTACATATCGGCAATTGTGAATTTCATACACAGGTATATGATAAACTTCTACACTGTGATATAGCGCTATTGAATTACCTGCGCAGCAAATTTTATTGTGATTATCGTGCAAAGTCGTTACGCAATTTCTACGGGCTTCGTATTTGATTCATATTTTGATAATGATCAAAAGTATGTCTAGATTTTCAAGATGGAAAACTGAACTTATCTGCGTTAAATCTTCCACAAATCCTATATTTAGACACAACTACACTAATGTTTATCACTTTATATCTGTAATTTCGAACCGAAACATAATTATTTAATATCAAATAGAGGGATAAATGTTTTCCCAATATGGCGGGTGATTGTGTATAATCATGACATCGTCCGTGTTGCCTTTAGTTTATTAGAATATTTTGGTGTTGCCTGCAGGTATTATACAACAATTTGACAAATGTCAGAAAAGAAATACTGTCTATAGTACCAGATCTATATCTTCTGTTTGAACAGTTGATAAAACCTTTTAGCCGATATGCATGCGTTGTTTGTCTTAATACGTTGGTTATTGCATTTTAACAAAAATATGACAACAGAAAGTTAGGTTATGGTGAAGTTGTATACCAACATATTTAGCATATGTACAGCCTTTAACAGTTACTAAACAACAGTTGTATAAGTGCTTCCGTTGGGAGCAATTTGTTGGCTAAAGTTGTAAATTTGCACAGCAAAACAACAAGGCTCGGGTTTGTTTTATAAACGTTACCATGGATGCCACAACACAACCATTTTGACTAACCTGCAAATATGCTGTATAAAATAGTTGTATAAACGTTTATGCAGCAGTTAAAAATTTGTCCTATAAGGTGTTGTGTAACTACGCTATAAGAATATTTTAAACACCTCATTTTAGTGCAAATATGTTACAGAAAGCAAATTTGCATTCCACACAACATTAAGCCAGCATTTTGGTGTTCAGGCAACAACAAAAGAGAGCTTTTATGGCTGAACGGTTCTTTTACGAAAAGCTTATAGCACTACTTTGCTAGTTGGGCAATTTGGTTCTTGCAAGAAAATAATGGACGAGCACTTCCTTCTCAGCTCTAAAGACTGCATTTGAAGCCGGGACAGTAACAAACTTTGAGATATAACCTGCTCAGGGTATGCATCGTTAACTTCGGAAGATAAAAATTCGAGGAACCTAAATATTGCGCAGTATCATCAATAAATAAGGTAAACAATAAAAGACCAAAATTTGAATCCTGAGGCACTCCCGATTCAGTTACATACGGGTATGACTTGAAGCCATTGAAAGTAACATATTGTCTCCTTGCCTAAAGATAACTTTGAAGGAAAGCTAAAGCTGATGAATGGAATCCATAATGAGAAAGTTCATTTTAAAGGATGCCAAACGCTTTAGCAAAATCAGTATAAGCTACGAGTTGACCTTGCCGATCGACGCATTCAATAGCGAACTGCGTAAAGATTAATAATAATAATAATAATAATAATAATAATAATAATGAGGATAATAATAAGTTTATTCACGTAATGTACAAATATAACTAAAACTAACATAGGTATATGCAAATAAACTGAATTTACCCACAGAAGAATAATCTTGTGCGTGGGTATTAACTTTTCACATAAATATATACACATATATACATATAGGCATATACACACATACGCATACATATATACGCATACACATATACAGGGTTATCCAAATTAAGTGTCCACCATTAGTAACTTTGTTATTAGTGAAAATACAAAGTTGTTTGAATTAGCAAACTAGTAGCATTTTTAACGCTGGTAAAAATGAGAAATAAAAAAAAAAAATTGAGAGTCGTTATTTTGATTTTTTTCAGTAAAATAACATTTTTTTAAATGGAAACCCCTGTATATTATATTTTTTTCTGTTAAAGCATCAAATTTTAGACAAAAAAGCTTACAATAACTTTTCTCCTAGGTTACAAATTGTTGATGTTATGGCCTCCAATCTGAAACAATTAAATTGTATCGACGAACTTTATTTTCAACATCAACTTATAATCTTACAAAATACAATAACAATTTTTTTTAAAGAAGATGCTCGAAAACATCACCTTGTTCTTCAATACATTTTTGGGCACGTTTTTCAACTGCTCGAACTGTCTTAAGTATGGTCCTACCATCTATCTGGGTTATCTTTTCCCTAACTGCAGTCTTTAACGCGTCAAGGTTATCGTACCTTCGCTTGTAAATTTGGTTCTTTAAGTAACCCCACAAGAAGTAATCAAGTGGGTTTAGATCTGGTGATCTGGGAGGCCACTGTATTGGGCCATTTGTTCCTATCCACTGATCATTAAAAGTAGTACTTAGAAAATGATAAGTACCTCTGGAGTTGTGGGCAGGTGCGCCATCTTGCTGAAAATGCAGATGATGTCTACTTATAAGATCCAATTCGTCTAAGAAATTAGTCAGAATTTCTGACATAAATTCCACATATCTTTCACCAGTTAGGGTTCCCTCATAAAAGAACGGGCCAACAATTTTTGAACCAATTATACCGCACCAAACGTTGAAACTGAAACGGACTTGTGGGCCTCTTGGATGTACTAACAAAAGATTTTCTCTTGACCAATAATGGTGGTTTTTTCTATTAAACATTCCAGAATTTGAAAAATTTGATTCATCTGTCCATAAAAGGTAACGAAAGTTATTTACATTTTGGCGACAGAAGCTAAGATACCAATGACAAAAAACAAGTCTTCTCTCTGGATCCCCTGCCAAAAGCGTTTGAACTGGTCGGTACTTATACGGAATAAATTTGTATTTTTTTAAAATGCTTTGAACAGTACCATAACTGAAATTAGAGTCCTTGAGAATATCTGCTATTGAATTCTCACGATAAGCTTCAAAATATCCAATAACTGCAATTTCCGTGGCCTCGCTTATTATGAATTCTTTTTTTGCCCTTGTTTTAGCAAAAACATTTTCGTTGCCCCTAAATTTTCGATAAAGTCTCAGAAAATATCGTTCATACGGTTGAATGCGAGCGGGATATAATTCACTGTAGTATTCTCTTGCTCTCAAGGAGGATTTTCTGCACACTAAATAGGATTCCAACATATCACACTTTTCTTCATGGGAGAATATTTTTCTTTAAATTAATGACACAATAAAGCTTATAAACAAGTATTTACACTAATGTTTGACATTATTTGATTTTATCATTGTTTTCCAAAGCCTTCTAGTTGCGAGTATGTCCAGTTTAACAATTTGTCGCTTATCTTAATGCTGTCAAATCGCGAACGCCATGTTGTTTTCATAGCCGTCTTAATATTATAATACTGCAAATAATTAAAAATATTTATCGTTATTTTGACTTTATTTTTGACTTTAGCGGAAAAGTCATTATGAACTTTTTTGTTTAAAATTTGATGCTTTAACAGAAAAAAATATAATATACAGGGGTTTCCATTTAAAAAAATGTTATTTTACTGAAAAATAACGACTCTCAATTGTTTTTTTTTATTTCTCATTTTTACCAGCGTTAAAAATGCTACTAGTTTGCTAATTCAAACAACTTTGTATTTTCACTAATAACAAAGTTACTAATGGTGGACACTTAATTTGGATAACCCTGTATACACCTGTACATACAAACATACATATATACACACATATATATGAACGTTGGAGGTTTTTTACTACTTCATTAATCTTAAATTTCTTTCATAGGTATCACGTTTGCAATTTGATGTCGATCTTTTCAATTATAAATTTTTTGGTTTCAATTTTGAATTTTGTTTTATTTGAAATATTTCTTACAAAGTTTGGTAATATCTTGTATAATCTAATGGAAAGTTAAGTATGACATCTTTGATCTATACTTTTTGAGGTGAAAGGTGTTTGCTTAATATTGTCGATTTTGTTTCTAGTTTGATATATGTGATCTTACGGAGTAAAATTATTTCTATGGTGAAATTGATAATTTATAATTTTATAAAAAAAATGTTGCCCAGGATCTAATAGTTTTGCTTCAGAGTACAACAGATCAGATAGGTATAAGAGTGGCTTGTCAAAGATTATTTTTAAAAATCGTTTTTGGATAATTTCTAATTTATTAATTTGGTTATTAAGTGCTCCACCCCAACCTAATATTGCGTAACTTATACGACTATCGATCATAGCATGATATAACACTTTCATTATTTTTTATCCAAATATTCGTTTAAATACTTGAATTTAAACAATAATGGTCTCAAACTGGTTATTACATGATCAATATGTATATTCCACTTTAAATGTGAGTCTAAATATACACCCAAATATGTTATTTTGTTTGTTAAATTTATTTGAGTATTTGTATCATCACAGTTAATCTGTATAGATACAAATGATGGTAATTTATTTCCGTGATTTGTGAATGGCATGAACGTAGTCTTTTGAAGTTAATAGTTAGTCTGCAATTATTGTTAAGTCTCCTTCAACCTTCACTTTGGGTAGACTTTTTTTTGGAATCCAAATCAGAATATGTTTATCAAAAAAATCTACAAGTCGTGTCTCTATAATTTGCTCAATAATTTTTGAAAAGCTGGATATTAGAGTTATAGGCCTATAATTGTTAGTATCTGTTTTTTCACCGGATTTGTGGATGGATTTCACTACTCCTACTGCATAATCATCTGGCAATTCTCCCGGTTCAAGTATCAAGTTCGCTAAGTACGTCAAGGGCTTACTAATTCCGGATGAAATTTTCTTCAGCATTTCTGATCGTATACCATCAAGACCTGGGCTTTTTTATTTCTCAAACTGTGTATGGCATGTTTTATTTCATTTTCAGACACAGGTTCTAAGAAAATCGATTGCTGTATACATTTTCTAGGCGGAATATTTGTGTTAGGTTTATTTAGTTTCATTGCTAGTCTTTTCAATACTTCCACAAAGTATTTATTGAATGCATCGGCAATATCTTTACTTGTGTTAGGCGTTGTATTATGGACGTTTATTTCTTCAATTTTTGTTTCAGTTTGGATGAATCACATATCTGATTTATGGTATTCCATAGCATTTTATGTTAAATTAGTTACTGTGGATCTCTTAGTAGAAACCCCTGCTCAAAAAGGGACAGAAATCTACGACCTGTGGAGTAAATTCTATTATGCAGTGTGATCTCTAGCGATACAGAGAAACCCAAATATCCCTGACGAGGTAATGTGCGACAAGCCGTAGCTGCGTCGATGGCCTCGTCACTCGCATTGCTAGGCAACGAGATACTTCCAACTCTTTCTAACATACGTATTGCACGCTTTTCACGATTCTCTCTTGTAAAAAATTACGACGTCAGTGGTATATGGATTTCTCTGTATATCCAGTCTTTTTAGCGCAGTTAGGCTCCTCGAATCTAAAAGAACTACGTAGCGCATCTCTACATGGCAACCGCGGACGTAATGCCGCTTTTCAACGTGACTGCTGAGTTATTGCTGACCGGAATGTGCTCGCCTGCAGCTCCCATTGAGTTGAGTAAATGCTGATAATGACGGAATTTTGTTTATTGGCTACGGGCTGGCTGCAGCTGATGCCGGGAGCGGTGTATGGGGTGGACAAAAGTGCGAAAATTAGAGGGGAAACTACCGGGGCGAAATATGTGCGGAGTAAAACGTATTGAATAATCATATTTATTTCCTCCTCAAACACAACATGATAAATGAGTGAATAAATATGAATGAAGTGTCCATAGGAGACATTGTCTGTACATGGATGATATTGTAATTGAGTCACATGAGAAAAATATAGAGGAAAAGAAAAAAACGTTCTTAATGTATAATTTTTTAATTACGAAAAATTTTTGTATTTGTTGCAAATTGCAGATAATTCTACTGCACATCTTTCCAATATATAGCCCAAGAATAGCTGTTCTGAACTATTCCAAGTTTGTTAAAATCGGATCGCCAGTTTGGAAGGTACAGGATGTTTATTACGGAAGCCTTTGAATGCTCCCCACCAGTTTATTTTAGGCCCGTATCATCAGTCGTCCCTACAATTATAGGGCGCGTTTATGGCCTCATTGATTGTCATACTCCTTTATTTCCTTCAAAAATTTCTAGATTACACTCGTCTCGTGTCAGCGTCAGCGCTTTCCTATTGTGAAGATATGTTTTCTTTTTAAATTGTAGGAAACTTCAGGCTGATAAAACATGATATAACTCAAAAGCAAGCACAATTTGGTGCAAATAGATGTTTGTGACATAACCTCAAAATAGAGTTCTGACACGGTGAACTAGAAAACTATGACAATCAAGGAGGCCATAAAGGCGCCCTACAATTGTAGGGATGACTGACGATACGGGACTTCAGAGAATCACTTTTTTACATCCCAGATTGCAGTACGAAACTTGAAAATATTTTACAGGTTTTTCTCTTGGCCGTTTTAGAAATAACCTTTTGACGCAAGTTTCTACGACGGATCGGTTCCTAGATACCACGCATTCTTAGTTGGCCGCCCTGTACACATAGATGATACTGTAAGGCTCATTAAGCAATCCAGCTACATAATCTAAGTTGGCAATGAATCGTGAATGGTCGTGCTCTAATAAAATTCAAGTTATTAATTCATAGGATGCGATCAACCTAGAACATACTTATATTAAAAATACAACGTTTTGACGACTTTAAACCTCATGTTCATGTACACGTGAGTCTTTAGAAGAGTTACGTTTTTGCCAGATGGATGTTGACAGTTCGAGTGGAAGTCAACGGCTGGCCTGAGAACCCCACGGACAGTTGGTATCACTGAAATTTATGTTTGCAGTTTTTCTATCTTCTTGTTTTTTTAACATGCTTTTATTAGTTTGGCCTGCAGTTTGATTCACTTGAAGCTCATACTAACTTTCACTATGTACTAAATTACTGATCAACAGCCAAAAAATATCCTAAATAAAATCAACAAAATATTACTATTTTTAATGTGCTAAAACCGGAATGAAACTTATTTTTTCAATATTAGTTCAAGTTTTAGAGATACGGTAATTATATGTGTTCCTGCTGTGACAGTGTATATACTGTAATTCACAAGAATGCACGTGCTACATTTTTATATTCGGCAAGGAAAGATGATGTAATCGGCATGATTGTGTTACGTTATACATACGTGTACATTATATTGTTTTATATTAGCCATTTTTTCCTCAGTTGGCTGACAGCGTTCATGCAAGATGTCTCGAAAGTGTGTAAACAATCCAGATCAGTTTTTTTACTGATGTGGTGATGTGACTTTTGCGTCTCAGAGACGGTCTATTACTCGACTAATAACAAAGGCATATCAGCTTTATTTCGGTTGTAAACTAGGTGATCAAGACAAACAGTGGGCTGTAATACATGTGCTTCAAGTCTGAGGAGCTGGTTAAATGGCAAAAAACGTTCTATGCGCTTTGCTGTCCCAATGGTTTGGAGAGAGCCTACAAATCATATTAACCCTAGAACTGCACACTGGGGTATCAGATACCCACACAATCATATTTTTGCATCTAGATTGCGCAAGTGTAGAAATTTAGCAGATTTTGCTCCATGTAATTTCAGATTATGGTGCCAGCAGTCAGTATCCAGTGAGAAGTCTAGGTCATTACTGCCGATTTTCATGTTACATCGACTAAGATTGACTAATGGGTATGACACACCCCAGGGTGCAGTTTACGGTGAATAAATTATTTTGAAAACTTTTTCAGAATATGGCAAAGTCACAGTACGAAATGCGCCGCCCTCTAACGGAACAAGCTGAGGTAGATAATATATGGGCGAATGCAGTAGAATCAGATACAAATGAAGATGTTTTTGGAGGTTTTTCGGATAGCGATGAGGAGTATGTTGTAGAGGAAGAGTCTAACCGTCGAAGCGATGGGAGTGATTCAGAGCCAGAGATGGAACCAGAACCACCAGTACGAAATGTGTCTTCCATAAAGGGGAAAAATGGTCATCGTTGGAGTTTGAATCCACCGGATCGGCGAGGTCGCACAAGGCAAGAAAATATTGTTTTGCATCTGCCCGGTCCAAAGCACGAAGCCAGAACTGTAAGTTCTCCAATTGAGGCTTGGGAATTATTGTTTAGTAACCAAATACTGAAGATTATTTTACTCCATACAAATGAAGAGATTTCAAAGAAATGTTCAGAAAATTTGTCACATACCTACAAAAAGCCAACTAACATTATAGAGATAAAAGCTATTATTGTATCTTGCTGCAGTGCTAAGGATTTCAAACTGTAATTTGGACGAATTATGGTCGATCAAATATGGGGATGGCTTATTTAGAGCCACTATGTCCCAGCTGAGATTTCGGTTTTTAGCGCAATGCTTATGGTTTGATGACAAAAATACTAGGAAAGAAAGCAAAGAGGCAGACAAAATTACGCATATTCTTGAAATTTGGGATCACTTTTTCGAAAATTGCAAATTCTACTACACTCCATATGAAAACTGTACTGTGGACGAACAACTGGTGGGGTTTCGAGGAACAGGTCCATCTATTGTATATAACCAAAATAAGCCTGATAAGTATGGACTAAAGATAGTAATGATGAATGACTCAAAAACTTTCTATATGATACACGCTATTCCATATGTAGGTAAAGTTAAGGTTGAAAATAAAGAACCAGTGCCTTCTTACTACGTAAGAAAACTGGCAGAACCAATGTACAGAACTGGGCGTAATATCACCATGGATAATTGGTTCACATCCATTCCTCTAGCAGATGAAATACTTGAACACCATCAACTTACAATCTTGGGTACCCTACGCAAAAATAAAAGAGAAAATCCACCAAGTTTTTTGACAAAAAAAGATGTAGGCACGTCTTTTTTTGCGTACGATGAAAAAAATACACTTCTTTCATTTACTCCAAGGAAACAGAAAATTGTTTTGGTATTGACCACATTACACACCGATTCATCCATAAATCCAGATACCCTAAAACCAAATATAATTTATTCCTACAATGAAACTAAAGGTAGAACCGACACTTTTGATCAGCTCTGTCACTCATACACAACATCAAGCAAAACGAGCAGGTGGCTTCTGAGAATTTTTTTTTAACATGCTGGATGCTGCTGGTATAAATGCAATGGTGCTTTTTTCGATCGCCAATGCGAAATGGAAAGAGAACTCTAAAAATAATCGAAAATTTTTATAAAAGAATTGGTAAATTCACTGGTCGAAACCCATCTACGGGAGAGGCTAGAAGTTACGACGCTACAAACTTCATTGCGCCGAAATATTAGTGACATTTTACGGCTAGATATTCTACAAAAAGATTATCCCCAGGTAATTCTGCCAAGACAATCAAGATGTTGTGTTTTATGCCCACGAGACAAGGACAGGAAAACAAAGCATGCTGGTACTGGGTGTCATAGGCCCTATTGCATGGAACATAGGGCTAGACTTTGCTGTGAGTGTGAAAATCACCACGAATGAACCAAATGTTGCAGATTGTGGCTAACAAAGGGTATAGGTATTATCGGAATCAGATGTTTTTTTATATCAGACAAATATATTTCCTTTGAAATTAAGAAAAAGTTTTGTAATATATTTCAAGATTTTTTTATATATTAATTTTTTTATGACATTGTTGAAAAATGTGAATTTTTTTTTATTATTCGCAATAAAACATATTTAGCTAAGAACTCAATTATTTTTATACTATAAATATATAAACCGATATTCATTGACATTATTTCTTACAAAAATGAAACTGAATAATAAAATCTGCAATAAATATAAAAAAAAAATTATGGGGTTACAGAAATCCCACTGTGCAGTTCTTGTGCTAAAAAATAAGTGTGCAGTTCTAGGGATAACGATTGTTACTTTTGCATGGTACCTTGTGTTGGACAAACCACAGGTATGTCCAAGAAAAAAAAATCGGTTATTAAGTACCCAAACATACCATCTGCGATGAGACCTGTGCCTCACAGTGACGAAAATCCTATTCCAAAACCCCCAGAATCCTACACTTGCGAATCATAAAACGAATCAGATCATGGCGATCGAGTGATTCGTCAGGAAGAAGATATGCCATCAACATCAAGAGATCCTGATTTTATACCGAGCACGTCATGCCACCAACCGCACAAAACAACACAGTCAGAATTAATTGATCTTGTAAGAGATTTAGAACTTCCAAAATGTAAGGCAGAGGTTACTTGGATCAAGACTGCAGCAGTGGAACTTGTTAGAAGACGATGTTTCGGTATGTGTTTTTCGTAAACTTGGTTTTCTGCAGTAACATTAACGGCTTGCTGGCGGCTTTAAATGTAAACTATAACCCAGAAGAATGGAGATTGTTTATAGACAGTTCAACATTGAGTTTAAAGGCAGTGTTATTGCATATTGGAAATATTTTACCATCTCTTCCTGTAGGGTATGCAGTTCACATGAAAGAATCATATGACAATATGAAGTACCTATTGACATGCATAAAATACGATGAGCACCAATGGCATATTTGTGGCGATTTGAAAGTTGTTGCACTTTTACTTGGGCTGCAGCTAGGCTACACAAAGTTTTGCTGTTTTTTGTGTGAATGGGACAGTCGGGCAAAGGCACTTCATTACATCAGACAAAACTGGCCTGTTCGTCAATTCCTAGAGCCAGGTCAAAAAAATGTACGGCATATGCCATTAGTAGATTCGAAAAAAATTTTATTACCACCACTGCATATCAAGTTGGGCCTAATGAAAAACTTTGTCAAGGCATTAGATAGAGATGGGTCAGCTTTTCAATACCTGCGTCAGAAATTTCCAAGACTAAGTGAGGCAAAGGTTAAAGAAGGTATTTTTGTTGGGCCACAGATTCGAAATATTTTGAAAGATACACAGTTTGAAAACACTTTAACAGGTATTGAAAAAACTGCTTGGGATCATTTCCCTCTGGTGGTCACTAATTTCTTGGGAAATAGAAAAGCTGACAACTATAAAACCCTTGTCAAAAATATGCTGTCATCGTATCAAAAGATGGGCTGTAATATGTCTCTTAAGATACATTTCCTACACTCACACCTGGACTTTTTTCCTGACAATTGCGGAGCCGTAAGTGATGAGCACGGCGAATGTTTTCATCAGGATATTTCAACAATGGAAAAAAGGTACCAGGGAAAGTGGAATCCTTCCATGCTTGCATACTACTGTTGGACTCTTGGTAGAGATGCTCCAGAAACGATCCATAAAAGAACAGCAAAAAGACAGCGCATATAGTGATTCTTATAAGTATATGAAACTTGTTACTTTTTTTAATATATCCTTAAAAATAAAAAGTTTTTTTTCTAAACCACAACTAATTTTTTTATTTCATTGTCATTTTTGGATTCAGCACCCCAAAATTAACAAAGAAGTGCACTTTTCCCACAAGATACAATTAAAAAACTAAAATTTGTTGTACAGTGATATCAGCGAAATATCTGAAACGGTTCTGAAAATATTAATTAATTTCCATTTTTTTTCCTAAAACTTCAACATGTAAGGAAACATTTTTGGACCATAGTTTATAAAGCTCATCAATTTTTCATGTAGATTCACATCCTTAAATATTCGCATATCATTAAGGAACACCCTGTGTAATTAATAATAATAATAGCACATTTTATCATTGCGGCATTTCGCCACCTAGTTAATGCCTTCCCGGCTGCCGGTGACGTTCAATAAATAGTATGTTCTGCTCCTACGCCATGCCGCTGGGTACAAAAAATGTACTTCCAATCATATATGCATATTTCCCCTGATGAAGGTAGGGTTTTACGTTGGCACGTATCCAGCGATGAAAGTGGATTCATCAACTTCTGGTACGCATACATTCAGTCCTACGATTTTATTAGTAGAATGTACGGATCTCCATGTGCAGAAAGCTCGGCACAATATTTTCCTCCGACTTTCTGGAGATCTCAACATAGAGGCGAGGATTTGCAAATACATAAAACAACTCATGTGTTTTGATCACACTCTAAAGTGTCTTGAAACTTGTACAACAGTAAAAAGCATAGCTAAAAAATCCAAGAAGAGTCCTCTATAGATTCTCAAGCCGACTTCCTAGATTGATGAAAAAACTAGAAGAAAAAACGACGATCGTGGAGTTTGAAATAGGTACTGCTGCTATTGGTTTAAACCCTCGTCTAACCTAATTGTGCGAAAATATGGATGTATTGGAGTTTTTTTATTGTCGTCCATAACTTGAACGCCATTGAACCGAACGTCGAAACCTACGAACTTTTGTCATCCTTGACGCAGCAGTAACCTGGTAAAAGGTTTTGCCGGAAAACGGGTCGAGTTTTTCATGAAATAATGCAGTCAAAGGTAAAAAAATATTTCGACCTTATTTGCTTTTGCTTCATGTGAGGAAAGAACTTCAATAGAAATCAATGCCTCATTAAACAGTACATACAAGTTTACAAACAAAAAGCCTTAAGAAAATAAAAGGCTAGATCAGCTTGACCCTTAAAGAAGCAGCTGCTCGAGCCAAAAAAAAACAAACAAATTTAAATAATTCTATAATAATGCAAATGGCTACTAAGACATTGATAATTAATAATGCTTTGATATTAAGAAATATAGCGAAGTATAGTAAGTAGAGGAATGGAAATTTATAGTGAGAAGAGAAAGCAAGGGAAAGAGAAGAAGAGAAAAGGATATCTATGATATCTGAGACAGTAAATCACTTTTAAGGTTCCCCTTAAATGTAGCTACCGAGAGAGAAAAATCTTTAATTTTGAATTTATTTACCAAAAAGGCAATTTGATATGAGAACGAGTTCTTAAATGATTCTGTATTGTGTGATGGTGTGTACCCTGTACTGTCTAGGGGGGATGATATTATTGGCAAAAACCTAGTTAGCAACTTGTATAGCGATTGCCTTTTCCAAAAGTTTAGAGAGGGTCAGTAAAAGCGAGATTGAACGTAGTTGACCAAATGCTGTCGGATTGCTAACCTTAGCCAATGGAAGAACATTGGCCAGCTTCCGGCTTTTAGGAACATAAGACCTTTTAATATAAATATTTATAATATACTAAGTGACATATAAATCCGAACACCCAGTTTAAATGGTTTTATTTTAATAAAATTTTGTATAAGTACTTAATGAAGCATAGTAAGTAAATGATAAAAATTTCAAAATGATTGCACTGCTTTAAAGCCCTTTGACCCTTAATAATGTGTGGATGCACCCTGATGTGCTACGCATTCTCCAACGCGCCTAGGCATGCTTCTGATCAGGTGGTCAATGTCCTCCTGTGGTATCTCATTCCAGGCAACCACCAACTCCTCTCGAAGTGCTTCTAGAGTCTGAGGAGGACGTTGCAAATTGAGTAATTTCCTACCCATCATATCCCACACGTGCTCAATTGGGGATAAGTCGGGAGATCTTGGTGGCCATGGTAACAATGTGACATCATTATGTTGAAAGAAGTCTATTGTGACTCTTGCAACATGTGGTTGGGCATTATCTTGTTGGAAAGTTGGATCTGCCAGGGTGTCAAGATAGGGTAAAAGATGGGGTTCTAGAACTTCGTGGATATAACGCTGCGCGTTCATGTTACCTTTGATGAAGATTAAAGGTGACCTGGAACCATAAGCTATAGCACCCCAAACCATAACTCGCACAGTGTGACGAACATGTCTTTCAACAAAAAACTGTGGATTCCTCCTTTCACCCTGGCACGACCATCGTGCATGCCTAAACAAAATCGAGACTCGTCACTAAAGACAATACTGTTCCATTCCTGATCCCAGAGTGACCGTTGTCTGCACCACTGAAGGCGATTACGTCGGTGTTCTCGAGTTAAAGGGAGGACCCAGTGTGGCCGGTATGAAAACAAGCCAAAACTTCTCATTCGTCGGCAAACACTTCGCATGCCAATAGGTCTTCCGTGTTCTGCAAACCATTCATTTACAATGGACCTGGTAGTGGAGAAACGGTCCCTTAAGGCCAATAATCTTAGGCGGCGATCTTCACGGTCTGTTGTTCTACGGCGGCGTCCAGCGCCCGTTGCTTTTTGCGTACGGCCTTATAGAAGCCATGCCTGACAACACCTAACCACAGTGTCTACACTTCTTTGCACTCTGCAGTTGCCCGAAAAGAAAGTCCAGCTTCCCGAAGTCCCACTATACGGCCCCTATCAAACTCACTAAGTTGACGAAATCGTACAGGTCTCCGTACTCTAGGCATCGTAACCGATCGTAAAGGATGTCAAGAACCAAAATCCGCCAACGTTGATTCTTTACTGCGGCTGAAATATTCATTTTTAGAGCATTAGTGAATTAAAAAAAAGCAGTATAAAAACCGGAATGTCCAACTGATAAGGCTGAAAATTTTTTCACTTGTTATTTGCAGTGAGATATATACATTCACCAACTTTTATTAAAATAAAACCATTTAAACTGGGAGTTCGGATTTATATGTCACTTGGTATATGTGTAATATAAGGAACTATAAACCGGCAACACAAGGAAACCAGGGTAACGTTCTGGCTATCAGCGCCAAAAGCCTTCGTCTTGATACCGAGGATGCTATTTAAAACAAAATCTTCATCGATTAGGTCAAATGAGAACGTTTCATCAAGCTAGGAGTTGTTGTTATAGAATTGCATGGTATCCAGTTCTCAATGATATAGTGCATAGCTGGTGTCAAGACATCCATTTTGCTGTGAAAATCAATACAGCGGTGATAGTCTACCTATAACGGTAACGACTTACCAAACTATTAACCGTAAAATAGTATGGATACCTCTAAGGGTACAATAGAAGTTGCAATATGACTTATCAAACGGAAGCAAGAAGCTACATGTTACTGCATGTTAAGACATGTCCTTGGGTGCGTAGTAGTCGTCAGCCACACCTCTATTGATTTAGTCGTTCATTGGTATTGGCAGCGTAAAGTGACAGAAGAAAACAACACCGCTGTGACGAAAATGCTTGACGAAGACCGGAGACTGACATACCTACCGACACCGGATACATTACACCTTCATGCACCAGCAATTCTTTCAATTCTGCATGACCATTTACACGTTAGGAAAGTTTGTTCTCTCTGGGCACCGGATAGTCTGACGGAACACCAGAAGACTCGTCGTAGGACTTGGTGCCGAAAGATGTTGATAATGTTTGACAAGTAGCAATCTCAACTCACCGCGCCAAAGCCTGCATCGAGTATTTGACCACTACTTGACTGAAACTTATTGAGCACCATCCTTACAGTCCAGATCTTTCTCCCTGCGACTTTGCACTGCTTCCGCTTGTGAAAATGAAGCTCAAAGGGAAACGGTTTTCTAGCGATGAGGACCTTCTGATTACTTTGAACAAAGTCAATGAATAAAGCTGTATTGCAAAACTTTTAAGTAACCTTTTACGATTCCCAAAGTTTTAATTTTTCACTGCTTCTTGAATATAGTAGTTATTGGGATGCAATTTCAAAAACAATTATCGGACGTAGGACATACTGAGTCCCCAATACTACTTCTCACTATGTGAAGACTCGCTAGCATCAAAACAAGATTCATGCAGTGCATTCATTTAACTTTTTTACACCGCACCATTGCAGGTGCAATTTGGTCAGAATATCCGCACCCGCCGCACAAGCAAATATTTCAATACCGTTAATTACCACATTTCGTTCATTGATTATGTAGGTTCAGGGTTGCGGTAAAACTCGTTTGTAATTAAACTTAGCCCGGTCTGGTTGCAGCAGTATAATTTAAGGTAAAATACTGTTTGCGTTTTATACTCGTCTAGCTATCTATGGCGTTGTTTGCAATGCAGATCAGCGTTGGCGACGTAAAAGTTCCATGCATGTTGGTCACCACCATAGCGTGATCAATGTGACACACTACTGCATGCAAGGGAAATAAAAATGCAGCTAGAGTAGCAATAACGGTTAACGCATGTGTTAGAGTACACAGAATACTTGAACCGGAAGTTACACTCAGGCAGTTTCCTCAGAGCAATTTGCGGAAGGTAAAGACCGGACGAAGCGTCACCAAATCAACACTTTCTCTATAATAATATTTTTTTAATATATAATAATATTTATTTACTCAGTGTACAAAGATAACAAACAATATGAGTAAATAAATATAAAATCAAAACAATCCCAATAGAAGGCATCGCCTGTACATGGACCAATAATTTAAGTTGAAACTGTAGAATGCAAATGACAAAAAAGGACAAAAATTAGCTACAGTAGATTATGTATTTAGTTGATGTTCGTATTTATGACTTTATGAATTTCAGTCCTAGATATAGAATGTAGCCACTTTTTTAAATTTCTTTTGAAACAATTTCCGAAACGTAAATCTTTTAAGTCTTTAGGTATAATTTCATAAAATTTAGGCGCTAAATAGAGATATGATCGCTTCATTATAGATTTATGCGGTTGAGGAACTACTGTGCCACGAATTTTGTGCCTGGTATAATGATTATGTTTAATTTTTTGGTCGGTGTTTACAAATTTATGGTAGTGAGTGATACTGTGTAAGAAATAAAGCTGTCTTATATCATACATTCGAACATCTGTGTATAATTTTTCAGTGGGATAAAGTTTCGGTTTTTTAAATATCATTTTTAGAATACTTTTTTGAAAAACATCTAAATTATAGATATGTGAGGAACATGCAGCTCCCCATGCTAATATACCATAATGTGAGATGAGGCTCAATCAGTGCATGGTATAATGTTCGAAGATATTTTTCTGTCAATATATTCCCAAGGCATTTAATTTTGTAGGATACAAATCTAACTTTCTTTAAAATATAATTGACATGGATGTCCCATCGTAAGTGAGGATCCAAGACCACTCCAAGGTATTTTATGTTGGGCACTCTATTAATTTGCATTTTTTAATCATTAATGTTGAAGGAGAAATTTGTGTAATTTGGCAGATGTCTAGCATAAGATCCAAATGGTATAAAATGTGTTTTAGAGTAGTTAATGCTTAATTTTCTGCTGTTAAACCACCGAATAATTTTGATAAAATCATTTTCAATTACATTTTTCAGATCAGACCAGTCAGTGCCTTCATATAATATTGCAGTATCATCTGCAAAACTAGTTATTTTGCCAACACAATTGATTTGGAAAATATCATTTAAATATATATTGAATAACAGCGGACCTAAGACAGTTCCTTGTGGGACACCACACTTAATATACATTTCTTTACTAAATGATCCTGATATCTGCACAGATTGTGGGCGATTTGACAAATAATTTTCGATCAGTGAGTACGCGTTTCCTCTGAAACCAATTCTCTCCAATGCTTCTAATAATAATTTGTGATTAACTGTATCGAAAGCTTTCTTTAAATCAACAAAAATGCAGATTGAAGGGATTCTGTTATCTATATTTTGATGTATTTGATTTACAATTTTAGTTATTGCGTCCGATGTAGCCTTCCCTTCTGTAAATCCATATTGATTTTCATTTAAAATTTTCAATTTTGTGAGGCATCGAATCTTTCTAGTAGATAAAACTTTTTCAAAAACCTTTGCTACACTGGATATTATTGATATTGGTCTATAGTTGTTAACATCTGTTTTTGTTCCTGATTTATGTATCGGTATTATATTACCTTTTTTTAAAATTGAGGGATATATGCCAGATTCAAAGCATTTGTTGATTAGGTAAGTGAGTGGTTCTGTTATGTCCTCGGCTATAATTATATATATACAGGCTCGAACTTATTCATTTTCAAGTCTCAGTTTGCAAAAGAGAAATATCGGTCGGTGATTCGACTCTTGTTTTTGGAAGGAAAATCGCGCAGCGAAATCAAAGAGAGCTTGGATGGCCTTCTCCTTCGACGACGATCGTCAAAAATTGGTTTAGGGAGTGTCAACGTGGTTGCACTTAGGGTTTTGATGAGCCACGCGCCTAGGTGCCCCGAAAACGGCTACCACGAGTTATGTACTTTGGCTCACCCTATGCAATATACCGTTGTTAGAAAACTCAGATTATCTCATACATGCAACCTGATACGTCCTCCATCCTTCTTAGGAAGTAGCTTATGTGTGTATTTCTATTATACGACTTTATAAAAACGTTGTACCTTTTGTTTGGCAATCAGATAGCTATCAACTATTGTAGTGGTAGTTACATTCATCAGCGGTAGATAAAAGTTTTTTTAAAAAAAACCTTCGTTCGTCACTGGCAAACATAATTCACGGAGGATAACGTGACAAAAATCCACGATCTCGTATTGGCGGACCGCCGATTGAAGGCACGAGATAGCTGCATCTCAAAAATCGCATCAGTCATATCCTGCATTATATATTGGACAGGAAAAAGCTAGCTGCGCGAAGGGGGCTGCGTTTCTTCACTCTGGACAAGAAGCGCAACCACGAGACCACTTCAGAGCGCTGTTTGACGTTATTTAAGCGCAATCCGAAGTGTTTCGGCATCATTACACGACCATCAACGAAACAGGGATCCACTGGTAGACGCCAGAGACCACGCACTATGACCACTATTTTTTTGATCTACATCGACTACCCGGAGAACGGCAAATCGGTCACATACGGAATTATTGGGAAATGTTGATAAATAAATCGCCACTTTTTTCATAACTTTAGTTTTTCTTTTGTAGGCTAAGTACTTATCGGACAGCCCTCGTATGGTAGGCCAGACCAGAGCTGGCCACAGCAAAGCAAGATCATATCATGAATCTGTATAGATGAATGTATTTGCTAGTACATGATTGTTGGAAATAATCGAATAATTTAGTAAAAGGATCGACCCGCTTCGAAACGAAACTAAACGGAACGGAATGGAACGGAACGGAACTGAACGGAACGGAACGGAACGGAACGAAACATAATAAAATAAAATAAGACAAGGCGAGTCGAGTCGAGGCGAGGCAAGGCGAGGCAAGGCGAGACAAGGCGAGGCAAGGCAAGGAAAGACGAGACGAGACGAGACGAGACGAGACGAAACGAGACGAGACGAGGCGAGACGAGATGAGATGGAAAATGAAATGAAATGAAAGACAATAAAATATCAAATAGAATAAAATTAATAGAATAAATAAAATAAAATATTGCCGCTCCCTGCTCCAGTTCAAACGTTGACGACAGTAGCCGCAATCAGATGAAGCACTAACCGTGGATGGTACGAAAAAAGTCCAAATGCTTAAATGCTACGATAGAGTGTATGGTTTATCTGAAGTCACTGGAAATAGCATAAAAACCTTTGGTCGGCGCGTCCTTTGTAATTTCATGACGTATCATAGGCGTGCGGTTATTTATCTAGAACGATAATAATAATGTTTTTATATCACAATAAATGGATTTTACTATCTTCTTATTTTTTTGATTTGGGATAAAAAATACTTATAAGTATTTATATTGGGAGTTTAATTTATGTTGACTGAAAGTTAAGAAATGGAAAAATTACAGAATTCCAACGCAAATATTTACATAGCAGGTAGGTATATAAAAAGGTATATAAATACACACATTATAGGTATTTATATATCATCCTCGCCTTCGGAGGTGTCGCTAGAGTCATCCTGTAGAGGAATTGCAAGGGGATTTACAGGAGGCAAAACACAATATTCATTTTCTTTTTCAATAATATGCCTAGAACACTGCTTCCATAGGTCTGTGGCAGCAATATGAGATACTGCATCTCTTATTGTGGCCAATAGCGATTCACTTAATTGAGGGGTCTGATTATGTTTTCTTACTTTTTTTTTAAAGCAGCCCAGACCAACTCAATCGGGTTAAAAGTGCAGTAATAGGGAGGTAGACGTAATACTTCATGGCCATTTTGCTGAAGCAGATTGTCAACAACATACTCTTTTTCAAATTTTTGTCTTTTAATAAGATCCAATAATATGGCTTTGGTTGATTTTTGTGGTATTTCCATTCCCTTATCCTTCATAAAATCACGAATGTCTTGTTTTTTTGTGCCTGTATTCGGAATTTTGTTTTTCTGTCGGGAATGGTATGGCACATTGTCCATAATAATCACTGAATTTGGGGAAATGTTTGGTATTAACTGCTGCTCTATCCACTTTTCAAATAAGTCGAAGGTCATGTCCTCATGATAGTCGGCACATGATTCTTTGATATTTTTGGCAGATAACAGCAAGGCATTAGGTATAAATCCATTTTCACTGCCAGCATGGAGAATAATGATTCGTTTTCCACGGTTGCATGGTGCATTTAAAATGCACTTGTTGCTGTCGTCAACCCAGCCGTACTGCACAACATCATGGGTATCATACCACGTTTCATCCAGGTAAATCAGATTTCTTTTCTGCTCTGTATAGATTTTAACTTTGTGCAAAAATTCTTGGCGCAATTCAACGATTCGAGACGACTCCATAATCACCATTCTTTTATCTAATTTTTTGTATTGAAAACCACACAGTTTTACAATACAGTGCAGTGAGTCTAAGCATTTGTAATTATAAAAATCTTCAGGATAATCTTTTAATTTATCCCGTATCACTTCCAACGTGGGCACCAAATTTTCTTTATAAAATCCGTATATTATACGACGAATATCTTCCTGAAAACCCACGTCTATTCTTTTTAATTTTTGCCCTATGCGCTTTCTGTGGAAGGAATGCTTGACTACATCTCCCCTTTTTATAACCCGATAAATGGTAGACCGACTGATTTTTGTCAGGATACAAATTCTGTTTAAAATTTGATTTTGCGAGGAATCTGGATTTTCGTTTTTCAGACAATCATACATATTTAGGATTACTCTTTGGGTCTGTTCCTCTAAATCTTTATGAAAGAATTCTGCCTGCACAGGCTCATCAACCATCTCCTCGTGGCTTGGAGCATTTTCCCAAGGTCTCCAAAGAGCCATATTTAGAACACACAAGAACAATCAACACAACAATTGAATCAACAAGTAAACTGAGTATTCAAATGTCAAAAACACACAAACTAATAAAATCTATGAAAAAACACGGACAGACTAAAGAAAACACGTTTATTCACCGCTACACGGCACTGGCTAAACTGTTTCAATTTTCAGTAGCCACCTGCACTTGTTCGGAGCTCTGAAATACACGCTTTCTCATTGGCTATGTCCACGCATAGGCGAGCTTTACTCCACGTGGACCGGTGAAACTGCCTTTGATCTTATACGGGGGATACTTGCTGCGAAATTTGGCGATTTTTGCAGCAACAGAGCGTGTTAAATATAGATATATAAAACGCACCCGGTATTTCACAGTGTTTCAAGTGACTTCAGATAAAGTATACGCACAGTAACTGGCCTACCGTCTTGTCCAAACGATTGGTCAACAATCTGACGCGTAGTAGCAAAACGGTCTCGTAGGGCTAGCTGTCTGAAGCGCGTATCAAGACGCTCTGAGGTACGTCTCGTTGGGCCAGATGGTCTTCTTCGTGTTGCTCTATCGTCTTCTGTCCACACACGACACATGCATTACCGTCATTACAGTACAGTCTATACCGCGGCCAATTCCGCGATAGGACAAACCAACTTGTCGATAGGTAATAATTCTGCCCCTGTCAAAGTCGCTAACATGGTGATAACTTGAACGTCTTCGAACTCGAGGCATTTTGTAATACTTTAAACTAGTAAATGAAAGGGCAATAAAAAAGGTATCTGTACTACTCAGCTCTCAGAGACTGTTTTCTTCACAAAAACTAAAAGACTACATTTTAACAAAGGTGAACAAAAACGTAGATAAAACGTTGACATTGTTGCCACAGCATTCTTCAAATATAGTCTTTATGTTGTCAAAAAAAAAAACAAGTTGAAGAGATTATTATTTCTGGGTGTAGCACTTCTAGTCTCCTGCTGGATGTCGATGATGCTGGGTGGTCGGTACTCTCAGTCGAGCGGTAAGCTAGATCGGATTAGCTAAACTATGGTTTGATTGTATCAGACTGTCTTAGTTCATTTAATTCTTTTGTTAGAGCCGCTTTACACACAAGAGAATTACTCCGAAAATTATGGACATAATTATGCCGAAAATTTGCATGGAAAAAAATTGAAGATTTTCTCTACAACCTGTATGACACAAGCAAACAAAATTTCAGAGTAATTCATATGATACGCCTGCGCATTAGAGTAATATTTTCGAATGGACATAACCTTAACGGGTATGACGTCCAATATAATCTGAAAGACAACAGACGTCGTTGATTTAAATTTATTTTTGAAATCGAGATATTGGTTAATATTATAAAATTTCTCAATGCTTGGACTATCGCATCCAGCGCCTGACGCCGCAAATTTCTGTTTTTGTAATTGGGTGACTTCACCTTGTACAGGTTTGGCCATTTTTGGTACTCCTCCGACAGCAGTGTAACTTCTTCCGGGTTCCACGACATTATGAATAAACAATAACAATACACGCTTCTTCGTACGACTCGAACAGGACCACACCCACAAATGTTAAGTGAGGTTATGTTGTTGACGTTGACATTTGATATTGACATGCACGGAAATAACCCACAAGAATTCTTTTACGTGTAATACGACAGCAAACATTTTTGGCATTATGACCATAATTTTCGGAGTAATTCTCTTGTGTGTAAAACGGCTCTTATACATGCCCGTAGCCAACGTTTTCTTTAAGTGGGACTAATTTGTGCCGAAAAAACCCTCTTATTTAGTTGATGACAGCGTTGAGTAGGAAGTGCTGGCTATACGCCCAGGTATTTAACGTCAGGCTGTTAATGTATTTCTGAAAGATGCTAAGGAGATCTTTTGACATCTCTTTCTTGTTCAGCGGTCCTAGTACCCCGGTGTTTCAGCTACGCCTTGGCGGCTGCCCCAGTTTGATAAATACATGTAAAATGTAGATAACTCTATAATTGGCTTCACACTTCACAGTCCCTAACTTTAATGACATTCTGGATACTGATCTACAGTATATTCAGATAAGAGATAGACCGGATGTAAACAAAAGGTTCGGGTGATTTTCACGCTAACGCCGCCGTCTCGACGTAAAACAGGAGCCCTCATTGGTCAATTCGCAATTAAATGCCTATGCCGAGCGGCAGAGCAGTCGTATCAAGGCAGAGTCACATTCAGGTTCAGACGTGTTACGTATGTCGTGTGCATCATTGCAATTTGATATTTCTTTGGACGTTTTCGTTTGTTATCTTATTAAGTTGTTGAGTTTGTCGTTGTTATTGTTATACCTTGTTATTGATTGTTATTGTTATCAACTGCTTGCGCAAAATGCCCAGTAGTACAGATACTGCCGATGAAGTTGTAAACTCCTGTAGTCCACCTAGGAAACGCTCTAAAAAAAGACACCTGAGTGCAGAAATGAACGAGGTCATTTTGAATATATATATAAGATCGAGCGCGAGGAGAACGAGGCATCAACCATCAAAGAAATTGTTGTGAAGGTTTCTCACAAAGTTGGGGTGTGTCGCGCATCAGTGTTTAATGTGTTAAGACAATACAAAAAAAATCACATTTCTGAGCCAATGACCAGTAAACATCGCAAAAGTATTGTTAAATCATTGGATGAAGCTGATAAGCATGCGATTAGGAGGAAAGTGCATGAGTTCTTCTTTAGGAATGAAATACCTACTATAGAAGTACTGCAGGAGGTAAATGGAGATACAACGTTGCCAAATTTCGAACGATCAACTTTCCATGCGTTACTGAAGCATTTAAATTTCAAATGGAAAAATCGGGGTCGTAATAGTTTACTACTGGATAGAGAAGAAATTGTGCTATGGAGGAGGGATTATTTAACAAAAATTGGGAAATATAGAAATCAAAACAGGAAGATTTATTACCTTGATGAAACGTGGGTAAACGCAGGACACACTACAAGTAAAGTATGGGTTGATGATTCTGTAACTTCATCCAGGAGGGCCTTTCTAGATGGACTGTCCACCGGATTAAAAAATCCAGCAGGTAAATACGAGTAATAGACAACAATCGGATGTTTTTCAAACCTTGGGAACAAGGTTCTAAACATTAATTCCAGGGGGCAGATAAAACATATTACAAGTAACAAAACTTTTATAACTTTCGATAAAATGCGTGGATGTTTTATTGTCATTTTCATTTGTTAGAACTTTTTTAAGCCATGTTTTTATGTGTTTTCGATATTTCAATAATTTTTTAATATAATCTTAAAATATGTCGAATATTATAAACTTAAAAAAAGTTACTAAGTTTTATATTGTGTACCGTTCCTAATATTTCTAATCATTTTAATTCATACTTTAAGCTTTATAAAGTTATAATTTGTTAATATTAATATTTGCGCGTATTTCAGGTTCCTGATCATTCATTTTTTAAAGGTTTATAACTTTAAATTAAATTGTGAAGCGCTGAGTAATCATACGACGTTCAATATTCTTTCTTTCAATATGACTAAATAATCCCAATTATAGCAATCTGATACTCATGTCTCAATGTTTTTTCGCTGAATGTGATGAAAACATTTGAAAAAGGTTCGCTTATTGAAATAAATCTACACCAGTTAGTACTTCGATTTCCAGGCTCATTATCTGCCATATTGGCAGTGAGGATGGATTTGTTGTTGACGGTCTGTGGTGCTTTGAGTCTAAGAAAACTGGAGATTACCACGAGGAAATGACTGGCGAATCGTTTGAACAGTGGTTTTCAAAAATTTTACCGAACTTAGAGGAAAACGCAGTAATTGTATAAAATAAAAGTTGATGTTCAAAATTGGCTCCGCTCGAAAAATATCAACTTTGAAGAAGCAATGCTGAAAGTACAATTATTAAGAATTGTCAAGGATCACAAGGTGGAATATCAAAAATACGCCATTGACGAAATGGCAGCAAGTCAAAATAAAACTGTGCTCCGTTTACCTCCATACCATTGCGAGCTCAATCCCATTGAGCTCATATGGGCAGAGGTTAAAAATTATATAGCTAAGCACAATACAACTTTTAAATTTTGTGACCTCAAAGGACTTTTCAAAGAAGCACTAGAATTAATAACAGCGCAAAAATGGGAAAACTGTATTAAGCACGTGAAAGACAAAGTTGAAAAGAGAATGTGGGAACTGGACAATATTTTAGAGGAGCAAGTCGAGCCATTCATTATTGACGTTGGTGCTTCAGGCAGTAGCGATGATGAAAGCTCATCAAGCTCATCTTTCCAATAAAAGATGTCGTTCATCAAATTCGGTAAGTTATAAGTAATTATAAAGCGACTGTATTTTTTAATTAATTATTGACATTTTTGAACCCATTTTGGCAAAACCTATTCAAGAATCTACTTTCTGACAATGTTCAACCATGCACATTTTTTTACGTTTTGAACGTTTTAATTTGGTTACATATTTACCTAGAAATCAAAAAATATACTAATCAATATTCTAAAAGCAATTTTAAGAGATATACGATTATTTTTAATTTAGGCTAATTTAAACGCCATTTTGAGATTATATTCGACTGTATTTCACAACATCAGGCGGCATCCGAAGCTGGAAATCGAAGCGAAAATTTTGAAACCCTTATGTATGTTTACATCGTTATATATTTCTTACCCCACCCCCACATGATCCTATATCCATCACCAATCGTATACACATCGAATTGTGCTAATTTACTACAAAGTTACGCAAAGCAGCATCTACTATCTAAAATATGTACTGCGTGACTCTTAATACGTCCCTGCCGAATGTTACAGCGTTCGATGATCACGTGGTCTTGTTTATGTCCGGTCTATCTCTTATCTGAATATACTGTACTAACATTTGACCCTTTCTCACTCCGAAATCCTCCGAATCATTCAATTAACACGGACACTTGCCTCGTTTAATGCAGTCAGTCCCGTAACTAATACAACAAGTGCAGCTCTCAATTTTATTCCAGATTCTGTACATCCGGAGAGGAATAATCTTTAGCTTTGGGGCTGGAGACTGGAGAGCATTTGCAATTCCGAGCACCTTTATCATGAACTTTGAATCAGACAAAGGATAGACGTTTGCATAATAATTATGCTGCACTCCGACAACTAAAAATGTGTCGTCTTGGCTGTGCAACGGCTCGGAATATTAAATCCGGGTAGCTTCAAGATCCGGATTTAATTGATCTGAATGCCAGTTTTCATTAGGGTTTAAAGCAATATGCTCAGCATTATTCCGAGACGACACAGGAAATGTCTTATTATTCTGGGAATGTGATTTTTAGACTCCTGACACAGTACAGACGTAACAACAGTGGATATAGATACAATATATGAAAACTAGGACAGGAAACGAAAATGTTCCTTTGCGTATGCAAATACGAGGAGCGCGCTGAATATTTTGAGATGCACATTAAGTATACTAGTTAAAACCGGCAACAGTGCACCATTAGACAGGGCAGTCCTTTATTAGTAAGTATCCGCATTCAGTTTATTTACAAGCCTCTTACAATGAATCTATGGCCTCGTCCTAACTGGCAGCAACCGTGCGAAGAGATTCGTACGAATAGTATTCGTACGAATTATCTTAGCATTCAATCAAGGAGGCTGGAACGGATGTGTCCTAATTAGAGGATTTTACCGTCCGGCGTCATCGCACGGATCGTCCGCACGAACGAGCTCGGTTTGATTCGGCATCGCATCGTGTTACTCGTACGGCCAGTCAAGTTCCAACCTGCGTTTTGCAAGTGTGGTGTCCTCATCAGAAATTTCGAATAAGCGACGAGTTGTGATCGTACGGGAGAAATCAAACAAGTTTGTTTTTCGTCATCCGAAGTTGGCTTAAATATTATGTCGTTCGAAGAGAATTTAATATTGGAGGTCCAAGCAAGACCACTATTGTGGAATAAACAAAATGAACACTATAAAAATCGGAATAAGGCTCACGAGGAGTGGGAGAAGATAACAAGATCGTTGGGAAAACCCAGTAAGTGCATGATTTTTAATTTCAATTTCTTTACAATTTATGCACAGGTTTGAACTTATAGATTATTAAACTAAATCAGATACTAAATTATTAGAAAAATATGCACAGAACTGCGCTCTTGCAGCAATAGCAGCCCTGGAAGCTCGATTGTTGTCGCGAGATGGAGTCAAATTATAGTGGGTACTGTTAGAAGTAACATTACTTTCTGCATTGAGTTGTGGCGCGAGACCTTCCTTATCTATTATAACATTATGCAAAACACAAATAGCTTTAACAATTGCGGTAGCATTGTTGACGGACGTCTCTATCGGCTTATTCAAAATTCGAAACTTGGCGGCAGCTATTCCAAAAGAGCATTCTACTGTTGCTCTAGAAGCAGATAATTTTTTATTGAATAAAGTTTTAACCTCGTCTCCATGTGATGTTCTTCGTGGAAATGGCCTCATGATAAAAGTGGTTAGCGGGAACGCTTCATCCGCCAAAAACACGTAGGGGGCGATTATGTTCGAATTTCTAATTCGTTCTTCTGAAGGTAACTTATATGTACCGTCTACGAATTTTTTGAAAAATATGGAGTTACTCAACACACCTCCGTCGCTGTCTTTTCCGTATGCCCCCACGTCGATGATTCGGAATTTATAATCTGAATCAGACACAGCCAGGAGCACAATTGAAAAAAAACCTTTATAGTTGTAAAACATGCTTCCTGATTTCCGTGGCTTTTTCACACGGATATGCTTTCCGTCGATGCTCCCACAGCAATGCGGAAATTTCCCCTTTTCACTGTATGAGGCAGCAATAGCTTTGAAATCTTCTGTACTGGGAAACTTCATGTGCTTGTTGTGTAACTTCTTCCAAATGGCTTTACAAACTTCGATCACGATGTTTGCAACCGCTGTTCTAGAAATCCTGTATGTGAACGAAATTTTTCGAAAAGAAATTCCAGTCACCAGAAACCTGGAAGAAAGAACACGAAACAGATATATAAATGACTCTATGCTTTATTCACTTTATATAAAATTGATTATTATTAGTATTGTGGCTGCTTATAGGTTTTTTTACAGGAGAAGTGGTGAAGACCAAATGGAGAAATTTGAGGGATACTTTTCAAAAGGAACTGAAAAAAATTACTGTTCACCGTTCGGGTGATCCAGGTAGTCCAACTCTCACTAATTACACCGGGAAGTGGGTGTATTTCAACGATTTATGGTTCCTAAAAGACGTCATGAAACCTCGTGAAACTGAAGGCAACTGCCCTGAAGAGTCCCAAGAAAGTGAGGCGAACTCTGCAGAACAAGATATTCTACCAGAGGGGACGAGAAACGCACAAACGCCCTCCTCGCAAGAGCATGGTACCCCATTTTGCGAGTCAGCACCACAGTTTACAGAGACAAACGGTTACATAACGCAGCCTACGGATACAGTAGAAATTCGCCAACTATTTGAACAATCCAGTGGCACATCTTCATCCCAGACTTTACTGGCATCACCACCATCACAGTCAAGAGTTACAAATGTTGATACTATTCTCCGACATAATGAAAAACAACCAAATAAGAAAAGGAAACCATCGCCATCGGCGGCCGTCATTACGGGCTTCCAGAGGCAAATTTTGGAGGTCGAAGAAAAGAAAATCGCAGCTTTCAAAGAGAGAAGTAGAATGATTGATGATGAGGATATGCTATTTGCTAAGTCCTTGGTTCCTTATCTGAAAACTCTTCACCCTATTCAAAAGCTGAGATTGAAAAGTAAAATTCAAAACCTGATTGCTGATGAAATGGCAGCATCGCCTGTTTCTGATCATAACATCGTTCTTTCCTCACACCGCTTTTCAGAATTCCAAGTTTCATCCGACTGTATTCAGCCTCGGGATAACCTCGACAATATCTCACGAGATGCCTCAATACCCATTAAAAATGCCTCTATCGCTATAGTCGATGATCAAACATTGTATTCTATTTAAGATTTCCAGCTACGTGTTTTTTGTTAACTTTTGTATTTTTTTAATAAACTTTACTACTTTCACTATTTTTACTATTTACTGTAATACATTGATAAGAACTTACTGTATGGTTAACATCAGTCTTTCTTCCACGCTTATCGGTTGTTTAAAGTTGGTGACCTGGTGGGTGCATTCATCGCGTATTTCATTGCAGGTGTAATCGAACGTTGATTTGGACATTGCAGCATACTCGAAAAACAGTTCTTCGTCATCACACAGTTGGGGATAAAGATGATGAAATTCTCCATGCATGCAACGATCTTTCCATATAACCTTAGCAGATTGCCGTTTTCTGGGTGGGTTGGGAAACATCAATGATTGGAAATAAACATTCCGGGAAAACAAAAACGTGGCTTCATCTTCGCTGTCCATCTCGCAAATGAATGTAGAAGTTTTGTCGTACGAACGTCTAGTCCTCTCCTTGATACGTTCTTTTCGCAGGTAAATAAGGACACCCAAAATGCTCGCGCGAAAGTCGGTTTCTTCGCGCGAATATTTCGTACGAATCTCTTCGCACGGATGCTGCCAGTTAGGACGAGGCATAAGGCCTCGTCCTAACTGGCAGCAACCGTGCGAAGAGATTCGTACGAATAGTATTCGTACGAATTATCTTAGCATTCAATCAAGGAGGCTGGAACGGATGTGTCCTAATTAGAGGATTTCACCGTCCGGCGTCATCGCACGGATCGTCCGCACGAACGAGCTCGGTTTGATTCGGCATCGCATCGTGATACTCATACGGCCAGTCAAGTTCCAACCTGCGTTTTTCAAGTGTGGTGTCCTCATCAGAAATTTCGAATAAGCGACGAGTTGTGATCGTACGGGAGAAATCAAACAAGTTTGTTTTTCGTCATCCGAAGTTGGCTTAAATATTATGTCGTTCGAAGAGAATTTAATATTGGAGGTCCAGGCAAGACCACTATTGTGGAATAAACAAAATGAACACTATAAAAATCGGAATAAAGCTCACGAGGAGTGGGAGAAGATAACAAGATCGTTGGGAAAACCCAGTAAGTACATGATTTTTATTTCAATTTCTTTACAATTTATGCACAGGTTTGAACTTATAGATTTTTAAACTAAATCAGATACTAAGTTATTAGAAAAATATGCACAGAACTGCGCTCTTGCAGCAATAGCAGCCCTGGAAGGTCGATTGTTGTCGCGAGATGGAGTCAAATTATAGTGGGTACTGTTAGAAGTAACATTACTTTCTGCATTGAGTTGTGGCGCGAGACCTTCCTTATCTATTATAACATTATGCAAAACACAAATAGCTTTATCAATTGCGGTAGCATTGTTGACGGACGTCTCTATCGGCTTATTCAAAATTCGATACTTGGCGGCAGCTATTCCAAAAGAGCATTCTACTGTTGCTCTAGAAGCAGATAATTTTTTATTGAATAAAGTTTTAACCTCGTCTCCATGTGATGTTCTTCGTGGAAATGGCCTCATGATAAAAGCGGTTAGCGGGAACGCTTCATCCGCCAAAAACACGTAGGGGGCGATTATGTTCGAATTTCTAATTCGTTCTTCTGAAGGTAACTTATATGTACCGTCTACGAATTTTTTGAAAAATATGGAGTTACTCAACACACCTCCGTCGCTGTCTTTTCCGTATGCCCCCACGTCGATGATTCGGAATTTATAATCTGAATCAGACACAGCCAGGAGCACAATTGAAAAAAAACCTTTATAGTTGTAAAACATGGTTCCTGATTTCCGTGGCTTTTTCACACGGATATGCTTTCCGTCGATGCTCCCACAGCAATGCGGAAATTTCCCCTTTTCACTGTATGAGGCAGCAATAGCTTTGAAATCTTCTGTACTGGGAAACTTCATGTGCTTGTGTAACTTCTTCCAAATGGCTTTACAAACTTCGATCACGATGTTTGCAACCGCTGTTCTTGAAATCCTGTATGTGAACGAAATTTTTCGAAAAGAAATTCCAGTCACCAGAAACCTGGAAGAAAGAACACGAAACAGATATACAAATGACTCTATGCTTTATTCACTTTATATAAAATTAATTATTATTAGCATTGTGGCTGATTATAGGTTTTTTTACAGGAGAAGTGGTGAAGACCAAATGGAGAAATTTGAGGGATACTTTCCAAAAGGAACTGAAAAAAATTACTGTTCACCGTTCGGGTGATCCAGGTAGTCCAACTCTCACTAATTACACCGGGAAGTGGGTGTATTTCAACGATTTATGGTTCCTAAAAGACGTCATGAAACCTCGTGAAACTGAAGGCAACTGCCTTGAAGAGTCTCAAGAAAGTGAGGCGAACTCTGCAGAACAAGATATTCTACCAGAGGGGATGAGAAACGCACAAACGCCCTCCTCGCTAGAGCATGGTACCCCATTTTGCGAGTCAGCACCACAGCTTACAAAGACAAACGGTTACATAACGCAGCCTACGGATACAGTAGAAATTCGCCAACTATTTGAACAATCCAGTGGCACATCTTCATCCCAGACTTTACTGGCATCACCACCATCACAGTCAAGAGTTACAAATGTTGATACTATTCTCCGACGTAATGAAAAACATCCAAATAAGAAAAGGAAACAATCGCCATCGGCGGCCGCCATTACGGGCTTCCAGAGGCAAATGTTGGAGGTCGAAGAAAAGAAAATCGCAGCTTTCAAAGAAAGAAGTAGAATGGTTGAAGATGAGGATATGCTATTTGCTAAGTCCTTGGTTCCTTATCTGAAAACTCTTCACCCTATTCAAAAGCTGAGATTGAAAAGTAAAATTCAAAACCTAATTGCTGATGAAATGGCAGCATCGCCTGTTTCTGATCATAACATCGTTCTTTCCTCACACCGCTTTTCAGAATTCCAAGTTTCATCCGACTGTATTCAGCGTCGGGATAACCTCGACAATATCTCACGCGATGCCTCAATACGGATTAAAAATGCCTCTATCGCTATAGTCGATGATCAAACATTGTATTCTATTTAAGATTTCCAGCTACGTGTTTTTTGTTAACTTTTGTATTTTTTTAATAAACTTTACTACTTTCACTATATTTACTATTTACTGTAATACATTGATAAGAACTTACTGTATGGTTAACATCAGTCTTTCTTCCACGCTTATCGGTTGTTTAAAGTTGGTTACCTGGTGGGTGCATTCATCGCGTATTTCATTGCAGGTGTAATCGAACGTTGATTTGGACATTGCAGCATACTCGAAAAACAGTTCTTCGTCATCACACAGTTGGGGATAAAGATGATGAAATTCTCCATGCATGCAACGATCTTTCCATATAACCTTAGCAGATTGCCGTTTTCTCGGTGGGTTGGGAAACATCAATGATTGGAAATAAACATTCCGGGAAAACAAAAATGTGGCTTCATCTCCGCTGTCCATCTCGCAAATGAATGTAGAAGTTTTGTCGTACGAACGTCTAGTCCTCTCCTTGATACGTTCTTTTCGCAGGTAAATAAGGACACCCAAAATGCTCGCGCGAAAGTCGGTTTCTTCGCGCGAATATTTCGTACGAATCCCTTCGCACGGATGCTGCCAGTTAGGACGAGGCATAACGATTACAACAGGCATTTAGTAATGAAGCTCCGTGCCGGTCAAGCGTGCTTCGCCGGTATGCCGAATTTAAAAGAGGCCATTTTCTAGTGTGACTCCAGAAGACATTGTTAAAGTTCAGCGGCTAATTGAAGAAGATTCTCGCAACAGTGCACACTATTTTGCATGATCATCTTGGTCAACTGAATGTAGACTTTTTACACCAGCGCCACATCAGAGTGCTAGAACTTCCGCCTTAATCGTCAGATTTGGCAATGCATGACTTCTGGCTGTTCAAGAATTTCAAAAAGAACCTGCTTGATCGAAAATGTTCGTCCAAAGGGGAAACCGATCAAGCAATTAATCAGTTTTCAACCGGAAATCCAAAAACTGACTGGCTAGAAGCATTGCATTTGTGGAATGTCAGGTTACAGAAGTGAATTGATGCTGCAGGCGAAAACCAGTTTTTAGCTCTCATGTATCTCAAAATACATAGGTGGCCCTCGTATATAATGTTATAAAATACAATGCTAGTAAGACTCATTGCGGATTGAACATGAATGCTCTTCAAATTTCTTGGTAGTAATGTGATATTACACTTCTATCATACGAGTACTCTGTTTCTATTATTCTCGTTAGCCTCGGCTTATCAAAATAAGACAGTACAAAGTGCCGTTTGTCACCAGAATCGACCAATGCGGAAGTGAAAACAGCAAGATGTCTGTTGGGACTGCATCCTAGTTCACATTGTCAAACGGGTTACCACTACGTCCGCTAGATGCCGCCGATGCTGGTGCTGCCGTAGATACGGTCTACTAGTCATTGAAAAAACCAGCAACATATTTTGCGTTTGTCCGATCACAGACGGTCAACCATGGATAGCTGTTTCGTGCTATTTGGCACACTTTAGCATGGTGTAGGCTTGATCTCAGGTACCACAACGAACAAAATCTGAACCACTATTATCTATCCAGAATACAAGGTCTCTCCTCAACAGCAAAATATGGAATATGTCTGGATATCAGCATAGTACGGGCCCTTTCCCACTTCAGTTGGCCCAACTATTGAAATCTTAGTTTTTTTCTTATCAAACACAAATAATAAAAATGCAGCAGGGTGCTATAGGTTTAAAATATTAACAATGAATATTTTGATAATATATAGTAGAAAACACCAACTTTATCACTCCCTAATCAAATTTGCAGCATAAAAATAACACATGTTGCAATTACAGCATATCAACCTATTTTCATTTCAATGCAAAATAAGTCTATAACGCATAGGCGGCTGTGAAAAATAAAAGCCATAACAATTGTTTTTATTAATCACAGCTGTCAGAATACGTTTAAAATAGTTTTGGGTAGTTAAGGTTTTCAAAATGGGTAGAGGAAATTTATTAGTGAGAAAATTCGGATACTGATAATTAAATTTTCTTTATTCTGGGAAATCAAACTCAGAAATTGCAACTTTGTTAGACTTATCGCGGTACAGTGTGAGAAATATTGTTAGAAAGTATAACGTAATTGGTTCAGTTAGTATTAAGCCACGATATGTGAAAAAAAGTAATATCACAAATGACGACCGAAGAGCATTAAGAAGACTAATCGTGAGAAACAAGCATGCCAGTTATTTCCAATTAAGTGCTCTGTAGATTGACCCTGTTGGAAGTAGAATTTCGAGGTTCACAACTTATGGAGAGGCCCACAAACTGGGATTTAGCACTTGCAAGGTAAGTTTTCTTATAAAAAAAACCCTAAAGTTGCACAACTTGTCTATAGGCCAAAGAAAAGCCAATATTAACTCCACTGCAAAAGAAAAATCGGCTTGGATGGGCTAAAGAACATAGACAATGGACACCTCAATAATGGTGTGCAATACAATGGAGTGATGAGGCCCGATTCGAAGTTTGTGTTGGTGACAGTCGCAGTAGAGTTATTCGAAAAAAAATGAAGCATTCCATGTTGACTGTCTGAAGAGAAAAGTGAAATGTCTAGCATCCATTATGGTCTGGGGCAGTATGTCAGCAAAAGAAGTTGGAAAACTTCATTTTATTGATGGAAATGTGGATACAAACAAATATTTGGCAATTTTAGAAGAATGGCTTTTACCAGTGATGGAAGAATGTTTGACAAGATTTTGTGTTTCAGCTAGATGGTGCAGCCTGCCATGCCTCAACAGAGGCTATAAAATGGATGGAAGAAAATAATGTACCACTTTTGAAATGGGTTTCTAGCAGTACAGATCTGTCACCTATTGAAACTTTGTGGCACGAGATGAAAAAGGTTCTACGACAACATCCTGCTCGTACAATCACCGAACTGAGACAAAAGCTTCAAGAAATATGGGATTATTTTACACCAAATTTTTGCCAAAACTTAGTTAACACTATGCTCCAAAGAATTTCAGCCGTAATAAAAAATAAAGGTGATGTTACCCAATGGTAGACTTTCAATTGTTGCTTTGTTAACTTCGCGCATTTATTCGCACATTGTTTATTTGTTCAGATGTTCTATTAGTTATAGGTCTAAGTGATTTCAAATATACTAAGTGACATATAAATCCGAACACCCAGTTTAAATGGTTTTATTTTAATAAAAGTTGGTGAATGTATTTATCTTACTGTAAATAACAAGTGAAAAAAAAATTTCAGCCTTATCAGTAGGACATTCCGGTTTTTATACTGCTTTTTTTTAATTCACTAACGCTCTCAAAATGAATACTTCAGCCGCAGTAAAGAATCAACGTTGGCGGATTTTGGTTCTTGACATCCTTTACGATCGGTTACGATGTCTAGAGTACGGAGACCTGTACGATTTCGTCAACTTAGTGAGTTTGATAGGGGCCGTATAGTGGGACTTCGGGAAGCTGGACTTTCTTTTCGGGCAATTGCAGTTAGAGTGCAAAGAAGTGTAGACTTTGTGGTTAGGTGTTGTCAGACATGGCTTCGAGAAGGCCGTACGCAAAGAGCAAGGGGCCGTAGAACAACAGACCGTGAAGATCGCCGCCGCCGCCTTAAGGGACCGTTTCTCCACTACCAGGTCCATTGCAACTGAATGGTTTGCAGAACACGGAAGACCTATTGGCATGCGAAGTGTTTACCGACGAATGAGAAGTTTTGGCTTGTTTTCATACCGGCCACACTGGGTCCTCCCTTTAACTCGAGAACACCGACGTAATCGCCTTGAGTGGTGCAGACAACGGTCACTCTGGGATCAGGAATGGAACAGTATTGTCTTTAGTGACGAGTCTCGATTTTGTTTAGGCATGCACGATGGTCGTGCCAGGGTTAGAAGGCGACGTGGTGAAAGGAGGAATCCACAGTTTTTTGTTGAAAGACATGTTCATCACACTGTTGGAGTTATGGTTTGGGGTGCTATAGCTTATGGTTCCAGGTCACCTTTAATCTTCATCAGAGGTAACATGAACGCGCAGCGTTATATCCACGAAGTTCTAGAACCCCATCTTTTACCCTATCTTGACACCCTGGCAGATCCAACTTTCCCAGAAGATAATGCCCGACCACATGTTGCAAGAGTCACAACAGACTTCTTTCAACATAATGATATCACATTGTTACCATGGCCACCAAGATCTCCCGACTTATCCCCAGTTGAGCACGTGTGGGATATGATGGGTAGGAGTTTGCTCAATTTGCAACGTCCTCCTCAGACTCTAGAAGCACTTCGAGAGGAGTTGGTGGTTGCCTGGAATGAGATACCATAGTAGGACATTGACCACCTGATCAGAAGCATGCCTAGGCGCGTTGGAGGATGCGTAGCACATCAGGGTGCATCCCCACATTATTAAAGGTCAAAGGGCTTTAAAGCAGTGCAATCATTTACTTATTATGCTTCATTAAGTACTTATACAAAATTTTATTAAAATAAAACCATTTAAACTGGGTGTTCGGATTTATATGTCACTTACTACTTCGAAAGATGAATCCTCTCCACCTATGGTTGATATACAGGACCCATTATTTTCCATTAGTAGCAGCAAATTGCGACTCATCCACTTCCTTACTATCTCCTTACTTCAAAGTTATGGCTGTTTGCATGAGAATTTCCGCCATTAATGTTGCGTTTTAGGGCCAATAAAATTTTAAAATTGCTGGTGAAGTAGTTTTGGGCGCCGTAATCTGAGAAGAACGGCGGTCAGCGCAGTAAAATCTGAACTTCCTTTCGAGGAATTTGCTGGCGATTGTTTGAAACTTCAGTAGCGTTTATTGCTTAGTACTTTGTCTTGTTTTACATATCGAATGTGTAACTATGTATGCTTGATATATGGCTAATGTTTGCTGCAAATCATCTCATAAAAAGGAACAATAAATAGATATCTCAACCTTTATGACATTGACATACTTCTGATGATGTAAATATTTTTGAAAAAAGTTCTCTTAATGCCAATTTCACCAACAATAGTCCGTTATTCTCCACCTATAGGGTAACAGCCCGTTAAATACAGCGAATGAGCTTCAAGTTCCAATCAACAAATTTTAGCAACCAATAGCTATGAAATGTTGAAAACAAAATATTATCAAAGTATGAGATGACATCTTGTCATTGAAACATCACCAGCTTATTGAGTATTAAGAAATTACATATAATTCAGTCAAAATTTAAACAAATGTTTGATTTTTGAGTGAAATTCATGTTTTAATTACCATTTTTGATTTTTTATTCATGATAATATTATTTTCTTCAATTGATATGCGATTTTACTGATTCAAGATGATCTACTGATTGTTTTTTTCCTATAAACCTGTTATAGATAGCCATTAAGCACCTACTTGATGACTGACTCTACCAAAAGATATTGCTCGTTTCCAAACATTCATTCATTTACTTGCCGTTCATCAGAACCATTATGGCACCTTAGATTGATATTCCCACAAAACCATTCTGGTTTCTTAATATCCATACATCCATAAAGTTGAATATTTTTCGTTGTTCAGGAACTTAACAAACATCCACACTATATTCACAGCGATTAAGAAATACCCAAATATATGTCGTAGAGCTACCAGCTCGCCTAAAACCTGCAGAAAAACTAGAAATTTGCAATATTTTGTGACACCACCCCCAAAATCTTAAATGGAAGGGGTAGACCCCCCCTGATACCTTATTTTAAAGGCATTTCAATTACCTTTATAATGATATAAAATTAACGTAATTCCGTTGAGTAGTTTTGAAGATTTACTGATTTAAAGCTTAAATAAAACTAATACATCATCATTAGTGGAGATCAATACATTCGTCAGCAAAGTAATTTAAAAATGAAGAATGAACTGCCCGTTAGGCAAGTAAATGTTGAAAATGGCCACCTTGACTCTCCGTGCAATAACAAAAATATTGGTCAAAACGTTGCCGCACATTTTGCAATATTTGAGGAATAATTTGAAGGCACTCATTCACAAGTCTTTGTCGCAGGTCTTCTAATGATGTTGGCTGAGTAGCATAGATTTGCCTTTTAAATGACCCCACTTAAAGAAATACAAAGGTGATAAATCTGGCGATCTTGGGGGCCATTCAATGGCACCTATTCTACCAATCCATCGATGTGGAAGCGTCTGATCTAAGTATTGTCGAACACGTAATGCGTAACGTGGTGGGGCACCATCCTGTTGGAACATCAACCTATTCGCAAAGTACCGCCGATGATTCTGATTTTCAATTATGGCTGTTAATGCAGGATCTATGGCGTCTTCCAGTAATTCCAAATACATTTCATCGGTCAAAGTTTTTGGTAAGAAAAAAGCAGCAACTAAATGATGGCCAAAAATGCCAGCCCAAACATTTAATTTCTGTGGTTGCTGTGTATGAACCTCATGATAAATTCTGGGATTAGAATCGGACCAATATCGGCAGTTATGACGAACACTCGTAGGAAAAGCAAGTGTTGTATAGAAAATCTTCATCGTTTATAATTCGTTCACTCATATCTTCACAAAATTGTAATTGCCGATCAAAATCGTCTTCATGAAGTTGTTGTACCAGGTGAATTTTATATGGATGAAAACTATGGGCCTTTAGAATCCGTTGGACAGTACGTCGACTAACACCACGTACAGTCTCCAATTTGCGGGTACTTAACGTAGGATCTACATAAACTTGCCCTAAAGCGCCCCCACTTCTATTGCTTCGTTCCTTATGGGATTTTCAATGTTGCGTTTTTTATTGGCGACTGACCCAGTTGCCCGAAATTTAGCTACAAGTTATATATATATGGCGAGTCTCTGCAACCTAAGGTCGCTTCTCGCAACCCATACGCCATCGTATCCTATCGTTCCAGTCTCCTTCATGTAGTCCTCTACTTTCCATTGCGGTATGGATGTTTGAAATCCATTTCCTTCGTGATCTTCCTCGTTTATTTCTTTGTGCTGGTGTCCATTTCCAAACCCTTAATGGTATCCTTTCTTCGTTCATTCGTTGCAGGTGTCCATACCATTTTAACTGCCTCTCTGTTATATCGTCCATTATTGTATTTTCGACTTCCATTCTTTCTCTGATGGTCTCATTTCTAACATGGTCAAGTAAAGTTAAACCGGAACATCTTCTCCAGTACATCATCTCGGTTGAGAGAAGCTTTTGTGACATATTTTTATCTACAATCCACGCTTCTGACCCATACGTCAGTACTGGCTGAATCATAGCCTGATATATAATTTTTTTTGTTTTCTTTGTTGGGTTCTTACTCCACAAGATCGGATGTAGTGCTTTAATCATATTTTTTCCTTTTCCTATTTTCCTTAGTATGTCTTTATTATCCTTTCCGCTTTCATCTATTGTAACTCCTAGGTACTGGTACTGTCCGACGTTTTCTATTTTTCCGCTTTTTGTTTCGATGTCTTGTCCTGTGCCTCCTATAGTCATGTATTGTGTCTTTGGTATATTTATCTCCAAACCCCATTTAGTGAATTCTTCTATAAGTTTGTTTATCATGTAAGTCATGTCTTGCTGGTCTTCTGCAAAGACTACCTGATCATCTGCAAAGAGGATTGTATACAAGTGAAAGTCCTCTAACCATATCCCCATGGGGCTGCACTTTCTTATCCACTGTTTTAAAGCGCTGCAGAGATAAATTTTAAACAGGGGTGGAGAGAGGCAGGAGCCCTGCTTAACACCTTTTGTTTGTGGGAAAGCCTCAGAAATTTGATTTCCGACTTTAACGACCACTTGATTTTCTCTATACATTGCTTTTACGGCGTTTATGTATTTGCTATTTATGCCTGCTTCTTTCATTGCGATCCTTAATTTCTGCAAACGGACGGAGTCGAATGCCTTGCGGAGATCTATAAAAGTAGCGTGTAGCTCCATTCCTCTTGCTAATCTCTACAAGTTCTAGAACATATTTTCAATGCACTTTACTGTTCTCATGTCTCTCATTAAATACTTCTGCTGTTCTAATAGCGCACTGATTATTTCCGAAAAATATTTCGATAATTTCAAATCTTTCCTCTGTGGAATATACCATGGTTAGTTTATGTAATAAAGCTTTACAAGTTATTTTAGCAACAAACTTTGGTCAAATCAATCGCAAACTATGTACTAAATTCCTATTTAAAATAGGTACGAGATATTCCCTTATATTTCTTCAAGAAATAACCTTTTTACCACAAAAAAACGCTCCAATAGCTATTTTGCAACAACAAAATGATAAGCAAACCATGGGCGTAGTGAAGAAAAGCATTTACTTATTATGTAAATTCTTTTAGTCAAATTTCTTCTGAAAGTAGTACAAACTAATCTGATGTACCCATTAAAGTCTACTTTAAGCTTTAAATCAATAAATCTTCAAAACAACTGAAATGAAGTACATTAATTTTATATCATTATAAAGATTTTAGGGTTGGTGTTAACCCCGCCCAGGGGGCTGCACGTGTTAACGTGAATTTTTGCCAAACATGTGTCCCCCTCGGAAACAAAATCGACGGGTCTGGGCGTTTTTCCAAAAAAAAACTGAGCTGCCAGTAATTGCGTCTGTTTCGTTTTCGATGCGCCACCCTGTATAGTTTGTGCTACGAAAACATCGCAACATTGAATGATAGCATTGCATGTCCGTGTATGCCTCTCTCCCTTTTATAGCGTGAGGCATCTTGAACACCCTCATTTTTGAGACGCCACTGCGAAGCACTTTTTGATGTAGCGCTAAACTTTGCGTTTATGTGTTTTAAAGTGCATCCTCCCTAAGGGTACATATTCGTGGCATACTTTGAGGCTTATTAAATTATAAGCTAGCTGGTGTGCGCAAAGTTGCGGCTGAGCGTCACAGTTACCGTCACCGGTAATCGATTTAAAGTTATTCTCGAGCACCTGCATGCTCATTCCATGCCCCTGACTGACCGTTATATTTAACTTTCGTGATAGAAGTTTTTGAAATTCCCGTCATGGGCAAACTTTGTCCGATATGTAAAATTACTGAAGTTGTAGCAGTTCATGTTACGTGGTAACTATTCAGGCGGTGGCGGACATGTGTATATGTTGTAACCGACCCGCTTCAAATACCGGTAAATACGGCTCGGATTTCCCATACACCGAAAATGGCTTTGTAGGTGAAGCTGGTTAAAGCATATCAGTTTTCAGCGCCTACGTAGGAAAGATAATAACCTAATTTAAAAAAAAAATTACAGAGACAATATGTTTCAAATCCAAGAAGCCCCAAGAAAGGTTTCTCGGATAAATAGAAGGTTCGCATCTATCAACACTATGAACTGCGTCGCTCTTTCCTACTAATTACACTGATCAACATCCAAAAAATATATTAAATAAAATCAACAAAATATTACTATTTTTAATGTGCTAAAACCGGAATGAAACTTATTTTTTCAATATTAGTTCAAGTTTTAGAGATACGGTAATTATATGTGTTCCTGCTGTGACAGTGTTAATATACTGTAATTCACAAGAATGCACGTGCTACATTCTTATATTCGGCAAGGAAAGATGATATAATCGGCATGATTGTGTTACGTTATACATACGTGTACATTATACTGTTTTATATTAGCCATTTCTTCCTCAGTTGGCTGACAGCGTTCATGCAAGATGTCTCGAAAGTGTGTAAACAATCCAGATCAGTTTTGTTACGTGTGTGGTGATGTCACTTTTGCGTATCAGAGACGGTCTATTACTCCACTAATAACAACGGCATATCAGCTTTATTTCGGTTGTAAACTAGGTGATCAAGACAAACAGTGGGCACCCCACATCTGCTGTAATACATGTGCTTCAAATCTGAGGAGCTGGTTAAATGGCAAAAAACGGTCTATGCGCTTTGCTGTCTCAATGGTTTGGAGAGAGCCTACAAATCATATTAATGATTGTTACTTTTGCATGGTACCTTGTGTTGGAAAAGCCACAGGTATGTCCAAGAAAAAAAAATCGGTTATTAACTACCCAAACATACCATCTGCGATGAGACCTGTGCCTCACAGTGACGAAAATCCTATTCCAAAACCCCCAGAATCCTACACTTGCGAATCAGATCATGGCGATCGAGTGATTCGTCAGGAAGAAGATATGCCATCAACGTCAAGAGATCCTGATTTTATACCGAGCACGTCGTGCCACCAACCGCACAAAATAACACAGTCAGAATTAAATGATCTTGTAAGAGATTTAGAACTTCCAAAATGTAAGGCAAAGTGACTTGGATCAAGACTGCAGCAGTGGAAGACGATGTTTCGGAATGTGTTTTTCATAAACGCCACAAAGACTTAGAACCATTTTTCAATATGGAGAATAACTTGGTTTTCTGCAGTAACATTAACGGCTTACTGGCGGCTTTAAATATAAACTATAACCCAGAAGAATGGAGATTATTTATAGACAGTTCAACATTGAGTTTAAAGGCAGTGTTATTGCATATTGGAAACATTTTACCATCTCTTCTTGTAGGGTATGCAGTTCGCATGAAAGAATCATATGACAATAGGAAGTACCTATTGACATGCATAAAATACGATGAGCACCAATGGCATATTTGTGGCGATTTGAAAGTTGTTGCACTTTTACTTGGGCTGCAGCTAGGCTACACAAAGTTTTGCTGTTTTTTGTGTGAATGGGACAGCCGGGCAAAGGCACTTCATTACACCAGATAAAACTGGCCTGCTCGTCAATTCCTAGAGCCAGGTCAAAAAAATGTACAGCATATGCCATTAGTAGATTCGAAAAAAAATTTATTGCCACCACTGCATATCAAGTTGGGCCTAATGAAAAACTTTGTCAACGCATTAGATAGAGATGGGTCAGCTTTTCAATACCTGCGTCATAAATTTCCAAGACTAAGTGAGGCAAAGGTTAAAGAAGGTATTTTTGTTGGGCCACAGATTCGAAATATTTTGAAAGATACACAGTTTGAAAACACTTTAACAGGTATTGAAAAAACTGCTTGGAATGATTTCCGTCTGGTGGTCACTAATTTCTTGGGAAATAGAAAAGCTGACATCTGTAAAACCCTTGTCAAAAATATGCTGTCATCGTATCAAAAGATGGGCTGTAATATGTCTCTTAAGATACATTTCCTACACTCACACCTGGACTTTTTTCCAGACAATTGCGGTGCCGTAAGTGATGAACACTGCGAACGTTTTCATCAGGATATTTCAACAATGGAAAAAAGGTACCAGGGAAAGTGGAAACCTTCCATGCTTGCAGACTACTGTTGGACTCTTGGTAGAGATGCTCCAGAAACGATCCATAAAAGAACAGCAAAAAGACAGCGCATATAGTGATTCTTATAAGTATATGAATCTTGTTACTTTTTTTAATATATCCTTAAAAATAAAAAGTTTTTTTTCTAAACCGCAACTAATTTTTTTATTTCATTGTCATTTTTGGATTCAGCGCCCCAAAATTAACAAAGAAGTGCACTTTTCCCACAAGATGCAATTAAAAAACTAAAAATTGTTGTCCAGTGTTATGCTGGGTGTACCAAATTCGACTCTCACCATTGGAAAGGAAAGAAACGTTTCCCAAAACCTTTTTCCTTCCTTATTTGAGATGAGATTTCAAAATAAAAACTTTTTTAACGTTCCCACTTTTGTTCCTGTGCATGATGGCATAATCAGAATATCAATAGTCTCTTGTCCTCATTTATTAACTCTATTTTTTCCTATAGACGTCATATTGTATTTTTGCATAGTTGAATGTCTACTGAGAGACAAACAAAGGTAAACACCTACGTATGTTTATTAGAATTCAAGAATTTTTTACGTATCGATTTATCTTGCCATGAGTAACAAGTGATAAAATAGTCAGGTATTTCTGTTAGGTTTTTGTGGTCGCTGCGTGTATTGTTACCTTGGTTATTTTCAAGGTCAAACTTCCGTACGGCATATGGCCGAATACGGCAGTTTGGCCTTTTCTCTTATTGCCCACATTGGGTGCTACCTCGCATAGCTGAACAACGGCGTAACCGTTTGCTCTGGTGTAGGGATTCAATTCTATGGGGTGCTATTGCTTATGGAAGCAGATCACCACAAATTTTCATCGGAGGCAATATGACAGCCCAACGCTATATTCAGGAAGTAGTGGAGCCTCATCTTATTCCACATCTAAACACTATCCAAAACCCGATTTTTCAGCAAGGCAATGCCAGACCGTATGTTGCCAGAGCATTGTTAGCATTCACGGATCAACATCGCATCAACCGTTTACCCTAGCCATCACAATCGCTTGATCTATCTTCAACTGAACATGTCTGGGACATGATAGGTCGCAGGCGCCTGAATTTGCAACACCCTCCACATACTTTAGCAGCTCTTCCTCACGAAGTTACAGTAGCCTGGAATGAGATACCCCAACGGGATGTCGACCGCATTATCAGCACGTTGCCCAGGCGTATCGATGAGTGTATAAGAAATCCTGGATCCTTGACACATTATTGAACCAGCTTCTGCAGTCAGTTGACGAATCAAGCTGAAAATTTAATCATTTTACTAGTAAGGGACCCTGAACGTATATGCCAAAAATTATTAAAATCGGATAGCATACTTGGGTGTTTACCTTTTCTTGTCATTCAGTATAGTTCTTAATTCTGATTCTAAAATATGCTATACATTGACGTTACGAAACTTTGACGATTTAAGAAAAACGATATTATTTAAGCATTCCCGCAGTTTTTACGAACTCGGAATACACGAACGTACCTTGACGGTTCCAAACCTTGATGATTTAAAAGAAACGAATTTTCTAAGCATTCCTTCAGTTTTTTAGAACTCGGAATAGACGAACAGTTCTTATGGAATGTTCCTATAGTTTGTCATAACTCATCGAATAAAAAAAGTCCAATGCTAAAATTTATGATTACGTAACATTAGTTAAGTTACTTGCAGAAGACTTCTGACATGTTCGATAGATCATAAGCTTCTGTCAGAAGGAATTTTTGCAGATTAGGAGAACTTAAGTCTAGATTGCTTATTAGCACCTTCAAGAGTGACATTAAGTCATTATTTTGTTTTGGCAGAAAATAATAACGTTTTAGACTTTTGAGGGTTGACAGCCATAGGCAGACAGTTTGCAAAGCTACTACAGTATTTTTGGCATTCTGGGGATTAAAATAATGTAACAATAGTGCATAGTATGCTAAAGGTTGGATATTCGAATTATCAAGGATTTTGTTCAAGTCAAAAGGGTATATCAAAAATAATAACGGCTAAAACAGAGCCTTGGGGCACGCCTGGAGGAATTGGCACATGAGAAAATATTTTATCGAAGCAAACACATTGAGTCTTGTGATAAAGATAACTCTGAAAAATGAAAGAACTAAGCTATCAATACCTATTTAATTCAATTTAGATAGCAGTAATTCATAGTAAAAGCTTCCGAGAAATCTGTAGATATTAACGTTAAAGCTTCTTATCCTTAGGCACCTAAAATGTTATATCGCAAATTGAGAAGCGTGGATGTTGTAAAGCCAGATTGGAATAAGGAATTATTGAGTCTTTTTCAAGATAAGAGATTAATTGCAATTTTAGCAGCTCCTCCAGAGTTTTAGGCAGAATCCGTAATAAATTGGTAAGTCTAAGGTCGTTAAATTCAGCCGACTTAAGCTCTTGGGGATTGGTACGAGGGATGTTTTTTAAGTTTTACATATGGAAATAAAACAACACGGAAGGTAGTTTTAAATGACTATTGTTTTTCGAAGTATTCTCCACGAAGATTAGTACACATCTGCATGCGCTCGGACCAGTTTTCGAAGCACTTATTCCAGTCGTTTGCTGGCAGATCCAAAACGGCATTTTTGAATGCGTCAACTGCTTCTTCTGGTGACTGGAACCTTTGACCCCACAGTCTGTTTCTAATTTTCGGGAAGGTAAAGAAATCGTTAGGACTTAGATCGGAACTATATGGAGGATGGTCGTTCTCCTCCGTTAAATACTGCCTTGTTTTTTGGGCTGTGTGCGAGCTTGCGTTGTCTTGGTGGAGGATGATTCTTCTTTCAAGGTTGAATTTTCGAAGCTCGGTGATGACTTTTGGCAAACAAATGGTGGTATACCAATCCACAGTAACAGTTCTTTGCTCATTAAGAGGAGTTGTTGCAATATGACCAGCTCTTGATACCAATGTCGCCTGTAGTGAGAACATTGCACGTATTGTTGTGAAACTTTGAATTTAAGTTTACTAAAGAGGAAGGCTAAGATTCAGTACTGACGTTCGATCCGCGCGGCCTACTATGTTTCTATATGCAAAACTTAAAAGATATCCCTCGTACAATCGAAGCTCGTTTTCATGCTGTTGGAAAGTATCCCTGTTCTAAACAATCATTAATGATGCCCGCGAAGGGAATGAGAACTACCGGTAGGCACAATTGGATTCGGTTACCTTTGCATCCGAATTTGGTGACTTCATTTCTTGTAATACGTCACTGGAGTGGATTTTGCTCAACGAAAAAGTGAGTTCTGGATATAACTTATTTTTGGAGTAATATTCGGTAACTTGCAGAATAACAGATTGACTGCTATATACATGAAATAATTATTAATTTTGATCGGATTATTCAAATATAAATATCTGCCATATTCAAACCGAAATCTACGGCTGAGTTGTCATGTAGAGCGCCTGCAACCAGATTTAACGATTGTTATATTTATTAAATCGGAAGATCATCCCAATGGCATTTAAACACGTTTTTTTCAAATACTGAGGTACTGGTAATTTTATTGGATGAGCATGCGATAATCTGTCACCTTCAAGCCCACCAATGAGAATTTTAGATTTTGTAATACGATATATTATATCCTTTCGAAACCAGCATTGAAGACTCTATTTACGAGTACATATGCATGTGCCAAAATCCAATATGGCGCCTATCGGGGAAACTAAGGTAGATGAAATAGGGCAGTAGACAAAGAATCGTATTGAAACTCCAAGGAGAGTCGGTTAAGCTGTGCAAGACGTAAATGTCAGCCACTTCTCCAGATGTGTAGTGTAAAAACCTCCGCTTAGCCCCATGACCAAAGACTAGTACTCTCAGTACTCCGCACTGCAGCTTAGTATTTCTTTCTTTCACACCGAAGCAGCCGCGCAGGCAGAAGCCCAAATGGCAGGGCATCGCGGCTGCTATGAGGATCCCAAAGAAATTTTTTTCATCCGATTTTTGAACTGCCTAAGGTTAGTAGAACTGGGAAAAGCATCCTCTTGTAAATTTTCTCACAATCTCGACACCATCGAGAAGAGCAAGCGGTCGTACAGGCCAGTTCTGGATGTACAAAGTTCGACACGGTTAGGATGGGAGGCCGAAGACAGGCGGGTCTGTCTGGCAGGCACATCGCGCGGAAAAGATAATGGAGAAGAGCTCCGAGGAGCAAAGCCCGTTGGTGTAGCGGTAGAGGAGAGTTAGTTCGCCTACGGCCCGCCTGAGACTGTCTGTTAGAGAAGAGTCATCGATCAGTCGGACAGCCCTTCTCTGGACTGCATCGAGCAGAGATAAAATAGTCGGGGCGGCAGCACCCCAAGCGTGTGAGCAATAGAGGCTAGGTCTTATCTGCGGCTTGTATAGAGTGAGGAGATCACGCGGAGAAAAGTACTTCTTAGCCCTAAACAATTTTTTTCCAGCAGCTTCCGCTACTGTCGAGACGTGTTCGTGCCAGGTCAAATTCTGGATGATCTGCCGGAACAAACGGCTCTTTGGCAGAACTCGGCCATCCATCGAAACCGGATGATTCCTAGGACGCTTTTTGTTCATCAAGGTACAGTACAGTGTTTTTGAAGCACTAAACTGTACAAGATGCGCCCTCAAGCCGTGATATCCTCCAGGTTTCTCGACGAAGAGGAAGTCGCTGCTAGACTCCTTTTTTCCAGGTCTCCGGAAGAGATCGGCTTGTCGCTGTAAATTCTGTTGATATCAATTCTAGTATTATATTCTTGAGATTCGGCCACTTCAGTCATTTTTAAATATGAAACGTTTCGTCAAGTTTGTACGTTATCTTCAGGTACATGTGATTGTCTAGACAGGCTTATCTTTTTGGAGTTTTCCGTGTTTAATGTCCAATTGCAATATTGGAGTTTATATTTTTGTAAATTATTCTTTTCCACTACTACTAGTACTAGAAAAGCTGATAGAGATAATTAAATTCCTGCCAACATCTGACTGGTGGACTGTACCAGATTCTTGCGTTCCCAAGAATAATTATAACCTCCAGCTCACTGGCCGTGTCACTCTGAGTTCCTACCTATGGAGTACTGTCAGCATCAAACCCGTGAACTGGACTGACATAGTACAGAAAGGGGTCGTTGAAACAATGTCGAGGCCAAGACCCAACCCTGGGAACACCCGCATTGTCATTGTGGGATGAAGAGGAGAACTCATTGGTTACGACGGATATCTTGTGGCCAGGATAAAGAAGTCAGCCACGCGTTTGCAAATCTTCATCCGTCAAGATGTAAAGAGTTTAAGCAAAAAGTGCAGGGTGCGGCAGAGAGGACGGACGTTTTTGGGATGGGTAGTACTCTCCGCCTCTGTCTACGAGAGACGTGGGGAGGGTGCCGTTTGACTCGTGAGATCCTAGCATTATTTTACCAGTTGTCGTTATGGAGCCTTGGTCGGTGGAGCACCGTGTTTTCGCCTATGAGTGACGAAGCCCACTTTCACCTAAACAGCATGGTTAACCAGCAGAATTGTCGTTATTGGGCTAATGAAAATCCGCGAAAGACCGCTGCACAGCCCAAAAGTAACAGTTTGGTGCGCTGTATTGCAAACTTGCATCATTGGCCCTTAATTCTTCGAAGACGGTAATGGTCGTGATGTTACCGTGAACTCAGAGCGCTACGTCGACATGATCACCAACATCTTTCTCCCTGAATTACGACGGCGACGTGTTTCAATCCGACGTGTGTGGTTCCAGCAGGATGGGGCGACCGCCCACACAGCCCGAGCATCCATGGACGTTATTCGCCCTCTCTTCCCTGGTCGCCTTATTTCCAGGTTTGGTGATGTTCATTGGCCTCCTCGGTCCCCAGATTTATCCATATGCGATTTTTTCTTATGGGGACACCTCAAGGCTAGAGTATACGCGAACAAGCCCCGAACTCAGGATGAACTGAAGGGCGAAATTCGCGTGGTAGTCGCCCAAGTTGAGAGAGCGATGTTGGAGAGAGTCCACGCGAACTTCCAAGAACGCCTTCAGCACTGCATCAACGATTTCGGCCACCACATGCCTGATGTGATTTTCCACACTTGACTGTCTCAAATGCTATTTCCTTGTGAACCTGATTCCATTAATAAATTTGTTTTAGAGTAAAAATTAACTATTTTATGATTTTTTTAAAACCGTCCATCCTCTCTGCCGCACCCTGTATAACAGGTTATTTGAATGCTTGAGAAGAATGTCGAAGAATCATAGTAATTGTAAATATGCATCATCAAGATCCCACTGCTTTGCATGGCTGTCCCAACTAACAATTATCACTCCTATTAGAGTTGCAAGAATGATTATACAGTATTCTTTACACAGTATTGTATACTGTAAGAACATTGGCAAAATCCTCTTAGAACAGCTATACAAGCGGAATGGGCTCGCCTAATAGGACACTTCAGTCATTTAAGAGGTTGTATAAGGGCTGCAGATAACAGTTATACAACATAAGTGTAAGCCTCTTGTAGCCGCTATATTGCATTTGCGTCAGTGCAAGATTCAGTTTTTGTCAACTATCCAACTATTCTGTTACGCGATTCTACGTTATTGCAACCAATTTCTTACGTATTATACAGACGAAGTGAAAAATATATAACTTACACATTACAGTCATCTTGTTTACTTACGTATCGGCCATTGTGAATTTCATACACAGGAATATGATAAACTTCTACACTGTGATATAGGGCTATTGAGTTACTTGCGCAGCAAATTTTATTGTGATTATCGTGCAAAGTAGTTACGCCGTTTCTACGGGCTTCGTATTTGATTCATTTTTAATAATGATCAAAAGTATGTCTAGATTTTTAAGATGGAAAACTGAACTTATCTGCGTTGAATCTTCCACAAATCCTAAATTTAGACACAATTACACTAATGTTTATCACTTTGTATCTCTAATTTCGAACTGAAACATAATTATTTAATATTAAATAGAGGAACAAATGTTTGCCCAGCATGGCGGGTGGTTGTGTATAATCGTGGCATCGTCCATGTTGTCTTTAGTTTATTAGAATATTTTGGTGTTGCCTGCAGGTGTTATACAACAATTTGACAAATGTCTGAAATGGAATACCGACACAGTCGAATGATTTACCCAGAATTTGTACCAGATCTATATCTTCTGTTTGAACAGTTGATAAAACCTTTTAAACCAAAGAGCATGCATTGTTTGTCTTAAAACATTGGTTATGGAATTTTAACAAAAATATGACAGCAGAAAGTTAGGTTATGGTGAATTTGTATATATTTAGCATATGTACAGCCTTTAGCAGTTACTAAACAACATCAATTTGTTGGCTAAAGTAGTAAATTGCATAGCAAAACAACAAGGCTCGGGTTGGTTTTATAAACGTTACCATGGATGCCACAACACAACCATTTTGACTAACGTGCAGATATGCCGTATAAAACAGTTGTATAAACGTTTATGCAACAGTTAAAAATTTGCCCTATAAGGTGTTGTATAACTATGCTATAAGAATATTTTAAACACCTCATTTTAGAGCAAATATGTTGCAAAAACACAACATTAAGCCAGCATTTTGGTGTTCAGGCAACAACAATAGAGAGCTTTTATGGCTGAATGGTTCTTTTACCAAAAGCTTATACCACAACTAAGCTAGTTGGGGTTGGACTATTCAACTAGCTAGTGCTTAGTGTGGATTATGTCAATCAGGTAGCGATTATTCTACATAATATGGGTGCAGTTCTAGAAGTTATAGGGAGATCATCAGAATACAAACGCCTTCTAACATCAACAAATTGTTTAAGCTTCATAACTGATCATATCTCCACAAGCCACTTCCTTTCTAGCAGGGGCTATTCGTAGATTTTCACATCAAATTAGCAGCTTCACTCTCCATAAACCAACCAGCAACGAACTTTTCTGAGCTGCGATGGAAAGCAGACAGCTGTGGAGCCACTTCAAAGTTTGGCGGTGTTATGCAGTGCCGTTAACTAAGGTTCTAATATGACCGCCCCTAGTTAAAATCGATGTCGGAAACCAGCCGCCTAATACACTGGCTAGCCGTGTTTCCGTTATAATCACTTTAAAATGGACCAGAGACGGCATAATAAGCTGCCATGCAGCGACAAACTTGGATTAGATGCGGCGTTGCCGATTATTTGGCCTGAGCAATTACAAAGTTTTGGAAAGCACCTACTCAACTTGACGGAAATGTCGTTAGCAGGGCCAGTGCTTAAGTTCCATGGGCGACGAGTTCTGCTCTGCGTTTCTGATGTTCATAAAATGATGCTTGAAATTGATAAACTTCGATGCACGCATGCGCGGTGGTAGCCTCACGGAAATGTCAGTGGAGGCTCTCTAGGTACTTTGCAATGTGTGAGAATCCAAAAGTGATAGAGCGTCCGGGAGGGGGATACGATTCTTAAATTAAAAAAATATCGTCCACCCTGGAGGGCTCTTCATTTGAAACTAGTAATAGTTGAAAAGAGAGGAGAAATGTTTTGCTTTAGTTTCGGAATGAGATTGGTACAAGAGGTTATCTTCAGGCTCAATGAGGATGACTCAACGCCAATTTATCTGGTCGCCCAACATCAGCACATCAGTTTCCACTTTGGAAGTATTGCCAGTGCACCAGTCCACTTGCTCCTCCTGGGCATGATCAGCCGGATTTCGCTCACTTAGGTTTAGAGTTTCTTTTTGTGTGAATTTGGATATTCTCCTGGATTAAGTATAGTCAGTTTGATGCTTGCCTCTATAGGTTATTGGTAGCTCTTCATTATTTACTATTGTCGGTTATACAGGGTGAAAACGTCAAAACAAGTGAAAAAGTTCATATGACCCATGGTACAAAAGTCAATAGATTCTTGTCTAAATGGCTTTATAGTTTACTACTTTATGTACTTTGTATCGACCACAATCACCACAATCTTACTAATTTCTATAATCTAATCTAAAACGTTTTTGAATTGGGTAATTAACAAATAAATGGCATGAAGTTTTTCTAAGTTAAGCCAAAGTTCGTAGTCAGTAAGTAAGTTTCATTAAATTAAATATTCAAAACACACATGACAACAGCGCGTCGGTCTTTCGTCACTCTTATCGAACCGGCAATCGGTCGCAAACTATAACAGTGGTTAGTTAACGTTTTGTATAGATTAATTACTTTATCGTTTTGTCGAGCAGACCATCGGGAGTGTTGTTTTGTTTTTGTTCGCGTACGTCGTCGTATCTTATTACAATGTTCTCGAATCAATAGTTCGCTGACATGTTGTTAGTTTACGGTGAAGCTCGTCAGAATTCAAATTTTGCAGCTCAAATTTATCGCGACTGATTTCGCCAACGGGTACACCCAGACAGAAGGACATTTGTGCAAGTGTACCAAAGACTTCGAGATACAGGAAGTGATCAGCCCACTAATATTCGCACTCGTGAAAGGCCGGTTACTTTAGAGCAGGAGGCAAAAATTTTAAATACCGTGGAAATCAATGCAAATATCAGCACTCGGGAATTAGGCTGCCGCGTAGGGCTATCGCATAGCATAGTCCATAGAAACCTACGGGAAAATTTACTTTATCCCTACCATGTACAACAAGTGCAGGCCTTGGTTATCAGAAGATTATCGTCGCAAACTAACATTCTGTCAGTGGTTTTTGCACAAAAACATTGAAAAACCGATTTTTTTCAAAAACATCCTAGCGACGGAAGAATGTACTTTTACGCGAGACGGAATATTAAATTTCCATAATACTCACACGTGGGCCCAAGAAAATCCCCATACCATTCATGAAGGTCATTTCCAACAACGTTCTAAAAAGAAATATTTGACGATTAAGTAGTTGGCCCTTGAGTTACCCCCAAAGTTGTCAGGAGAAGAATACCTCAGGTTTCTAGCCAATAACCCACCAGAACTTTTGGAACAGACCTTAGACAACATGCCATTACAACGGAGACAAAATTTGTGGTTCCTTCATGACGGGGCACCACCACACATTTTTTGAGTCGTAATTCAGTATTTGAATGAACATTATCCAAATCGCTGGATCGGTCAAAATGCTCCTGATCCTCTAAAATGGCCAGCAAGATCTCCTGATCTCAATCCGATGGATTTCTGGTATTGGGGAGAACTTAAAGGGATGGTTTATGGGGCTGGTCCACTAAGAACTGAAGCAAAACTTCGCGAAACAAATTTTAATGCGGCTGAAATAATAAATGGACAACTTCGAGGACCTAGAGCAAGAAGAAGCTGGGTTCGCCGTAATGAAGCTTGTGTGGAAAGTGGAGGACGACATTTTGAGCATCTTCGTTAAATACAAAAAAGTGCAGTGTGGGTTTTAAAAAGAAAAACAATGTTTGTATCAAAATTGTGTTCCCTATTTATAAGTGGATTTCTTTGATACGTTCATTAAACTTTCGCACACCAGGTGAAGCGCTGAGACGGTTAGTGGTAAGTCCGTTTTTTTAATTGTTTGCATTTTACGAGTACATTATCCAATAATGAAATAATACCTAAGAGCCAAAAATAACAAACTGCATCTTTATTTACACTGCGTTCCGTCGTAATTTGCGACTGGCATTGCGGCGTTGTCAAATTTTATTTTACTTTAAAGTCGCTTTTCTCTAAAACAATGCCGCTTTGACCCCCATGTTATATGAAACTTTTGGTTCCTTCAGCCCCCTCTGTCACCCATTTATATAATGAATATCATAACGTTTACACCCTGTATACTCTGTAGAGACCCTCCTACTCGTAGAGAAAATTCCCTAAACTTTTTTTTACTATTTCGATCATCACCCAGTAATTTATTAATGGTCGAGTGCCCATTCCTAGGCCAAATCCTTTTCAATGATTTTCTTTTGGCAAATTTAATTGTATATTATTGATTGTATAATTTCACAAGTATTACATCTTTTTAGTATTATATGTATATATATATATATATATATATAGGTGAAAAATTAAAGCTTCCGCCTTTTGTTGGGTACTTCGACAAAATTTAAGCAAAGAGGACTCTTTATACTTTTTTTAATTCTCTCTAGCTTTCAATGGACTTTGCCATCATCATCAGGAGCTGCAATTACAATGATAACAGTAGCAACAAAGGTGTAAAATGAATTTAAATTGACTCAACTTACAGTAGTATGTGAGGATGTTGCTAATTGTTGTTTACGTATAGGATGAGGGAAACGTCCAGTGACATGGTGAGAGCTGGATAGGTTGTACAATGGTCAAAATTATATAAAATATGACAAGAACAAGTTAAAAACAGATTAAAAATTATTTAGAAAACATTAGAGCATTACATCGTGAAGCCACTTGATGATTGCACAAATTAGTGGTCATGGAATAATGAGTGACATGAAACCCTTTGACAGAAGGCCGAAGGATGTCAATGTCAGTGTTGAAAGATGTAACGAATTGTGGGCGTGTGCCAAACGTTGCCAAATCACTTCAGATGATGAGATTTTCAGAAATTTATGTAAGAATTTGTTAAACCGACGGCAACGTTTGGCACACGCCCACAATTCGTTCCATCTTTCAACACTGACATTGACATCCTTCGGCCTTCTGTCAAAGGGTTTCATGTCACTCATTATTCCATGACCACTAATTTGTGCAATCATCAAGTGGCTTCACGATGTAATGCTCTAATGTTTTTTAAATAATTTTTAATCTGTTTTTAACTTGTTCTTGTCATATTTTATATAATTTTGACCATTGTACAACCTATCCAGCTCTCACCATGTTACTGGACGTTTCCCTCATCCTATACGTAAACAACAATTAGCAACATCCTCACATACTACTGTAAGTTGAGTCAATTTAAATTCATTTTACACCTTTGTTGCTACTGTTATCATTGTAATTGCAGCTCCTGATGATGACGGCAAAGTCCATTGAAAGCTAGAGAGAATTAAAAAAAGTATAAAGAGTCCTCTTTGCTTAAATTTTGTCGAAGTACCCTACAAAAGGCGGAAGCTTTAATTTTTCACCTAACTGGTCTAGACGACAATGACCACGTCTCAAGTTATATATATATATATATATATACAGGGTGACTTCGAAGTTGAGTCATTTATTTTAACAGTGAGTAGACCTGATCAAAAGAAACGTTTTTTTCCTTTACCATTTTTCTGGTAAAATTAAAGTAACAAAGTTATAGCCCTTTGGAAGTTTGAGTACCGCCCTGTCTCAACAATAATATTATGTGCTCGTGTTTGGCAACAACGGATATAATCCGCCTTATCGGTTCATCGCATCGGAAACAAAAAAGCGCAAGAATTTGGAACGATGTTTTTACAATTATTTTATTCAGTTGTATACAGTCAGTGTCAGTCGGTAACGCGTGAGTGAATAGTGGTGTCTGTTGCGTGGCTCAAACGAAATCAAAAATGGCACGTGTTTACGAAAATGCTGAACTTGTGGACATGATTCCTATTTACGCGGCATCACGGATTTATGCGGATCGGTTTCCCAATCGAGTGCAACCAACCCCTCGTGCCTTTGTTAATGTAGTACAAAGGGCTCGTAAATCAGGTGACTTAAGACCTCACAGGGGAGGGCATGCCGGTGCTCCATGACCGCACGATCAAATACAGGTCCGCACTGAAATACTTGTCGGGAGGATACTTTATAAAACAAGGTAACATTTTTTTTTCATTTTTTTTTTATTTTTACACACATATTTTGGTTTATCTTCCTTCTACAATCATTATCTGAAAATTAATGACTCAACTTCAAAGTATATATAGTATTTTATTGACGACTATCTCAGAAATTTCATTATAAAATATCGTTGATTCCTCGTAGGGATGGTTCCGCACATTGGCAATCAGCGCCACTCTGTGGTTTCTTTACGTACTAACCTATATTTGGTTTCCTATCAAGATACCTTCCATACCGGTTGTTTTCCGTTCCTTTCGATTTCCTATCTTCAAGGCCTTCTTCAAGGCCACTCGTTTTATCCTCCTTTTACAAAGTTGGGTGTTCTGTGTCGCTTTACTTTCCTGATTCCAAACACCAGTTTATGGAGCGGTACTCCTCTCATCTGGTAGCTTCCACTTGGTCGTTTTGGTTTGGGTGCTACCCCGTCCATTTTTAATGGGATTTTAATCTTCAGCGTGGAAAGGCATTGCCGAGAACCACCACACACTCCTCCAGCTTTCTTTGCAAAAACAACCACCGGCCACGTCATCAAATGATATAAACAGTCAAGATCGGAACATGCTCGTCAATTCGTCTGATCACGATTGGAGTTCACATCAATCGAAACGTCGCCATCGCGAGTTGAAAAAACTGTTCGGACAATGGAAGCTCGAGAAACATCTCAATTATTCACATGGTCATCAAATTCTTAATATTAGTTAAGAGTAATTCTACCTCTCCATAGCGTCACTTGGTCTTCTTACTACACCTTGAATTTTGAGATATTAGGTTTATAGAATATATATAAATATCACATAGCTATGGTAGATGTAAAGGAAAACTCTCACAACCTATCAAGTATGAAACTGGCATTAGACAATGAGATTCGCTGAGCCCACTAATATTTAATCTGATAATGGGTGGAATTATAAAGAAAGTTAGAAAAGGAAGAGGATATAGATTGAGAGAAAAGGAAATGCAGGTAATATGCTACGCCGATGATGCCATAATAATAGCCGAAAATGGAGATGGCCTACAAAAATTAATTAAAGAAATCGAAGATACGGCGCTCATATACAACATGGTGATTTCAACAGAAAAAACTAAATCGATAGTAATATCAGCGGAACCGAGACGATGCAAACTGGTCGTATTTACGATGTAACAAAATAATAGAACAAGTGATGGAAACGGAATACTTGGGAATCAAACTGTCAGGCTATGGAAAAGTGGAAGAAAAAGTACAGAAACAAGTGAACATGGCGAACAGAGCAGCTAGACGTCTCAACAAATACCTCACAACGAAAACGAAAACTAGGATATATAAATCAACAATAAGAGCAATAATGACGTACGCAGCGGAAACAAGAGCAGATACGGCGAAAACACAAGAATTATTGGAAACAGCAGAAATGAAAGTCTTACGAAAAATAACAAACCAAACTCAAAGAGAGTAAGAGGAAATAAACCTGTGGACCAGAAGAAGAAAAATAGAATGGAATCAACACATAGAAAGTATGACAGAAAATAGAACAGTACGAATAGCAAGAGACAAATCGCCAAATTGAAGAAAATCAATGGAACGACCGCGGAAAAGATGGTAAGATAACATCAATTGTGGCTAAAAACCGAAGTAAAACAGGCATGAGCCTATTAATAAAGCAGGAAGAAGAAGAAGAACGTTTATAGAAGCTTCTTGCTATTTTTGATGTACTTTATGCTCTAGAAATATTGCCATTGATGCTTTTATTAACCGGTATAGGCGCATCGTGAAACAATTATTGGCAACTCTCCAATCGGGTCAGTATGACGGTCCTCCTCATTTTCACCCTAATTTTTCCACCCCTTTGAGTCGGAATGTTCCAATTTATGCTTACGGCTGGAAATTCCAGAAGGAAATACAGTTTGAGGGGTATAGGCGCATCGTGAAACAATTATTGGCAACTCTCCAATCGGGTCAGTATGACGGTCCTCCTCATTCTCACCCTAATTTTTCCACCCCTTTGAGTCGGAATGTTCCAATTTATGCTTACGGCTGGAAATTCCAGAAGGAAATACAGTTTGAGGGGTAATCTACTGTTTTATGATATTCAAATGAGCGTAGTTAAAAAGCGGATGGTAACCTCTCCCAGAAAAAAAAACGTTACCCTCTGCATAAAGAAAAATTTTATTAGGCACCCGTACTTGACTTTTATGGAAGCCTAATTTCGTTTGCAGAACCCGCTTTACCTTAAGCTGAAGGGCTTCCGACTGTGCGTGATATACTACAAGGCTCTTTCCGACTTCATTAGCGAACAGACACAAATCGCTTTCCTTTCACTTAATGGACATCAATGGAAATGTTACATAGACGATGAAGCATTCGAAGAGTAATCACGGGTTATTCACAAAGTACAAGGTACACAACAAATGGCATTTGACAATTTACGTTGTACTGATCAATCGTTCTGGGCGCAATGCCCAGAAATGTTTTCTTTTGGGCATATAGGATGTTAAGGTTTGGTGCTTTACCTTCTGTGGACACGCCTGCCTGCACCATTTGATGAAAATCAACTCGTCTTTATTGTAGACTAAGACCCGATTTCACCAACGTTAATATTATGGACCAATGGGAAAATATACTAAGTGACATATAAATCCGAACACCCAGTTTAAATGGTTTTATTTTAATAAAATTTTGTATAAGTACTTAATGAAGCATAATACGTAAATGATAAAAATTTCAAAATCATTGCACTGCTTTAAAGCACTATGACCTTTAACAATGTGTGGATGCACCCTGATGTGCTACGCATTATCCAACGCGCCTAGGCATGCTTCTGATCAGGTGGTCAATGTCGTCCTGTGGTATCTCATTCCAGGCAACCACCAACTCCTCTCGAAGTGCTTCTAGAGTCTGAGGAGGACGTTGCAAATTGAGCAACCTCCTACCCATCATTTCCCACACGCGCTCAATTGGGGATAAGTCGGGAGATCTTGGTGGCCATGGTAACAATGTGACATCATTATGTTGAAAGAAGTCTATTGTGACTCTTGCAACATGTGGTCGGGCATTATCTTGTTGGAAAGTTGGATCTGCCAGGGTGTCAAGATAGGGTAAAAGATGGGGTTCTAGAACTTCGTGGATATAACGCTGCGCGTTCATGTTACCTCTGATGAAGATTAAAGGTGACCTGGAACCATAAGCTGTAGCACCCCAAACCATAACTCCAACAGTGTGATGAACATGTCTTTCAACAAAAAACTGTGGATTCCTCCTTACACCACGTCTCCTTCTAACCCTGGCACGACCATCGTGCATGCCTAAACAAAATCGAGACTCGTCACCAAAGACAATACTGTTCCATTCCCGATCTCAGAGTGACCGTTGTCTGTACCACTCTAGGCGATTACGTCGGTGTTCTCGAGTTAAAGGGAGGACCCAGTGTGGCCGGTATGAAAACAAGCCAAAACTTCTCATTCGTCGGTAAACACTTCGCATGCCAATAGGTCTTCCGTGTTCTGCAAACCATTCATTTGCAATGGACCTGGTAGTGGAGAAACGATCCCTTAAGGCCAATAATCTTAGGCGGCGATCTTCACGGTCTGTTGTTCTACGGCGGCGTCCAGTGCCCCTTGCTCTTTGCGTACGGCCTTCTCGAAGCCATGCCTGACAACACCTAACCACAGTGTCTACACTTCTTTGCTCTCTAACTGCAATTGCCCGAAAAGAAAGTCCAGCTTCCCGAAGCCCCACTATACGGCCCCTATCAAGCTCAATAAGTTGACGAAATCGTACAGGTCTCCGTACTCTAGGCATCGTAACCGATCGTAAAGGATGTCAAGAACCATAATCCGCCAACGTTGATTCTTAACTGCGGCTGAAATATTCATTTTCAGAGCGTTAGTGAATTAAAAACAGCAGTATAAAAACCGGAATGTCCAACTGATAAGGGTGAACATTTTTTCACTTGTTATTTACAGTAACCATTTAAACTGGATGTTCGGATTTATATGTCACTTAGTATATTTGGTAGGATGTTTTCCCTGTTTCTGACGACTGTTCATGCGTGGCAATCTAGTTTTGTCTGTATATCATCTTTTGTTACATTAAAAACAATTTTTACCAACTTATGAACTAGAAATCCACACCAGATGTAAACAAACAGCACATTCTGGATTTCTGGATCCTAAAACGTCGATATTTGTAAAAGTATCCGCATCCACCTATTATTTATCGTCTAGATATTATAAGTCAGAATCAAAGAGACCTATTTATGAAAATATTTCTCCAAACATTGGTTTATTTTCGTGTTGTTTCTATTATTATAACACGCCTGGGATATCAATTGTTTTTAAAGTGATCTGCACATCTGCAGTGTTGCCGAACCCGCAAAAAGAACGGAATCGGTAAATAGTGTGGTTGAGTTCGGTATAAGGAAAATGCCATCACAAGATCAGGGGTAGATCAAGGACCTTTCAGTCACGAAAAATGTCTGTTATTGTATTGGGCGCGCACACAACTTTGTTTTTTGAGGGCATAGTTCTATATTACTCCTTTTTATATTCTTGCTTATTGGATTGTGAATATCTTTCTGTTTTATCCCTGAACTCATGGACTCACGTCTCATTTTAATTAAGTATTTATTTTGAAAACAGACTGGTTTATATTATGTAATATATGGGAATTTAGGGGTTGTTGAAATAATAGGTCTTTCTTTAAGACCAACTAAAAAGTAATTTTTCTTTACAACCCAAAAATGATACACTTGCATTCCACAATTGTTTATGCCTACCACCGTTTATAAAAGTATACATAATAATATAGTTATATTCCTAAACAATCTCACTAACCTACTTGCACAATTTGCTAATTCTAAATACATTTTAGTGTACAGTATGATTACACATTAATACTCCAATTATACATACATGCATATACTATATCTCCTACTAAAAAAAATAGAAAAAAACTGAAAAAAAGGGTTTAATACACAGGTATATAAAATTACTTTACAAAATATGGTTTTACTCTATTCTTGTGTATTAACTTTTTTTTATTTCCTATTTTTACTAAAATATTGGGAGCTTTATCTTTGTTAACCACCTATGGGCCGTTAAACAACGCTTCCATCTTCGTACCGCCCTCATTTTTTATTAAAACGTTATCACCTGGTTTATAGCTAATTGTATATATCTTTAAGTCGTAAGTTCCTTTCCTTTTATTCTTTGAAATTAGTAAATTAGTCTTTGCATCAGCCTGAGCCTGCTGCAAACGAAATTTAAGTTCTAATGGATAGCTATGAAGGTTATATAAAGGATCAACCTGTCGTTTTATATTTGAAGGCTTTATTGCTTGTCCGGTGATGAGGTAATGACGGTAATCTACCAGTCTGTACCTTATTATGGACAAAAATCAATTCATGGCAAATTCAACCCAAATCTACGTCTCTCATGTGCCCGACTGCTTGTGTGTGTATGCATATGCATGATTGATATGGGGCATAAAAGTATGAAGTCTACATAAAATTAACTTTGAGCCTTATTTTTGGTTTCAGCTCTTTTTCGGAAAGTATAGAAAGATTTAAATTATTTTGAAAAATCGTGGAGAATGATGTTATCAGTAAATATCCTCTTTTCGTTAAAAATACCGAAAAATCCGGTTCAAGTCCATGCATAGACAATCTGAAATTTGCAGTATGAATTTATATTCTAAATTCTATGCATATTCGTTCATACTCGTCATTATTTCATTTGAAGCTTCTAATTATCTTAAGATTTTAGAAAAGTGTAAGATAGTAAAGGCAACACTGCACCCTGCAGCCCAGTTGAGAAGAACGACAAGCTGTCAAGATTAGGGTTGTTTAGGTCCAAGAAAAGTATCGATTCTTATCGTTTTAGCAAGTATCTATATTCTAAAATATTGGAATAAAATTATCGATATCCAGCGGTAGGAAGCAACGAAGAAAAGTAATCTGAAGTTAGTCACTCTTTCTGACACAGTCCGTAGCGAAAGATGAAATGTATCGATACTTCTAAATATAGGATCGTAACGAACATCCCTACTGTCAAGATGTATAATCGGAGCTACTTTGCGGTGGCCTGGATATCATTATAAATTTTCATATGCATTTCTTCAAGTGTTGTGCAACGATTTAGGGAAAAATTCCACGTGTAGTCTTTTAGAGCATAGATATTTCAACAGCTGGCGGAGCTTACTCCACTGGGGCCACTGGTTGACGGATCCCACACATGTGTTACTCCTTGGGGAGTTTTGCAATGTAATAATCCGCAGTTATTCAAATAATGTCCAATATAAATATAACCTAGAATGTGTACTCAGTGAAACAAGAAAGTTATTGCAAATTCATTTTTTTGCAGGTTTTAAGTTTGCCGGTAGCTTTACGACATATATTTGAGTATTTCTTAGTCGCTGTAAATATAGTGTGGATGTTTGTTCAGTTCCTTTACGATGTACGGATAACAAAAAACCTGAATGGTTTTGTAAGAATATCAATCTAATGTGCCATAATGGTTCTGATGAAGGGCAAGTAAATGAAGTTTGGAAACAAGAAATCTATGAAATTTTTGGTAGAGTCTGTCATCAAGTAGGTGTCTCATGGCTATCTGCAAGAGATTTATTGGAAAACAAATACGGGAGCTGATGTTAAATCAATAAAATCGCATATCAGTTGAAGAAAATAATATAAACATGAATAAAAAATCAACAATAGTAATTAAAACATGAACTTTATTCAAAAATCAAACATTTCTATAAATTTTAACTGACTTATAGTTAATTTCCTAATATTCAATGTGCTGGTGATGTTTCAAGGACAAGCTGTCATCTCATACCTTGACAATATTTTGTTTCCAGCATTTCATAGCTATACGTTGCTGAAATTTGTTGATTGGATGTTGAAACTCTTCGCTGTATTTGACGGACTGTTACCCTATAGGTGGAGACTGGACGGACTGTTAATTTGACAACCTTGGTGAAAAATCACGTAGTGACCTACATGTACACAGGATTTCATGACGTAAATGAGAAGTGGCTTAATAGATATACTATAAAAGGCAAAACGATTTGCGCAGAATTGGCAACTTATTTCTAAATTATTTGGAGATATACAGGGCGTTCTTGAACTCCGTGGCACAACAACTCCCCTCGTCTTATTAAATATTTGGTGAGACCTTTTCGAATCATGGAGACCCATAAAATGCACTGTAGTATTTGGATCGTTATTTGTTCAGTCATTTTCTCATTTTTCTGATACAATGCTGATCTTTCACTCTGACTTCCACCATTTTGCGTAGCTTTTCACTGAATTTTGGAAGGTAGTTGAAAAAGTACGCCAACGTATTATCCAGATAGCTGTTCAAATAAACTACTCCGAATTAGCCAAAAAATTTTATGTAACGGAAGACTTGACGGGGTAAAATATACAGGGTCCTACTGCTAAAATTTTTTAAGTAAAGCTACATCTTGCGTTTTACAACACCCTGTATAAGCTGATCATATTATCGGCATCATATCAATAAAAAAAAATACGCAAAATGACGGACTCAAATGCAGTTATTTTTTCAGACAAATGATTAAATTACAAATGACCATCGAAATCCTACAGTATACGGTGTCAATCTCCTTATTCCCAAGAGCTATTTCCGAATATCTAATAAAGTATAGGGTAGTGTTCCTTTTAAAAAAAGATATGTTTCTTGTGCCAAGCAGCTCTGCAAAAGCTTGTATATTTCTAAACATAATTTAGAGATACACACCCCAGTAGTAGACTCTTCGGTCTCCTGATCAGTCGACAAAAGAAGATGTTAATCTTGTTGTATAAGCAGTTTTCGAGTTTTTATAATATACTACTTTCAAGTTTTGTTAGGACACCCTATACATGTAATTTTTATTATATATTCAAGTCCCTATACGAGGGATGTCAGTACTGAATCTTAACCTCACTCTTTAGTGAACTTAAATTCAAAGTTTCACAAAAATACGTGCAGTGTTCTCACTACAGTGAATTTTTAAGTGTCACCAAGTCATCGGAAAAATGGAATTCCGATAACATTTTCGCGCCATAATTTATTACTTTCAGAGACAATTATCGCAACAAGAATGCCTTGCTGAGTTACTGTCTATCTTCGGCATCGCAGTGCCACATCAGTCGACAATTTCCCGTTGGTATGAAGAATTCAAACATGGACAGGTGAGTCTTAGCGACGATTCCAGGGTGGGTGCACCAAAAACGGCAGCCACCCAGGAAAACGTCGTTGCTGTGCGCAAACTCATCATTGAAGATAGACATGTGACATATCGTGAGATTGAGGCGTACTTAAAGATCTCAAAGATCTCAATTCAAAAAATTTTACGTGAAGAATTAGGAGAAAGAAAATTAGTTTCTCGTTGGATACCCCACCTTTTGACTGAAGAGCAGAAAGCAGCCAGGGTTAATTAGTGTCAAAAAACGCTTGACCCTTTCAATTCTGGAAACTCAAAAAATGTGAACAGCATTGTTAGTGGCGATGAGTCGTGGATTTACTGTTATGCACCAAAAAATAAACGACAGCCGGCTGTTTGGGTGTTCCAAGCTGAAGAAAAGCCAACAAAAGTCATCCGTTCTCGAAGTGTTTCGAAAAAGGTGGTCGCGACATTTGTGTCAAATATATTGCAACAATTCCTCTTAATGAGCAAAGAACTTATACTGCGGATTGGTATACCACCATTTGTTTGCCAAAAGTCATCACCGAGGTTTGAAAAATCAACCCCGAAAGAAGAATCATCCTCCACCAAGACAATGCAAGCTCGCACACAGCCCAAAAAACAAGGCAGTACTTAATGGAAGAAAACGTGGAATTACTGGACCATCCTCCATATAGTCGCGATCTAAGTCCTAAAGATTTCTTGACTTTCCCGAAAATTAAAAACAGACTGCGTGGTCAAAGATTCCAGTCGCCAGAAGAAGCAGTTGACGCGTTCAAAAATGCCGTTTTGGATCTGCCAGCAAACGGGTGGAATAAGTACTTCGAAAATTGGTTAGAGCGCATGCAGATGTGTATTAATCTGCGAAAAGCAATAGAGTCATTTAAAACTACCTACCGTGTTGTTTTATTTCCATATGCAAAACTTAAAATCATCCCTCGTAGTACAGTAAAGACTAATTATTTTTCTTAACAACGTGCAGGCAAATGAAAGCGTTACTGGGCTTTGCATTTGGAGTTGGAACATTTGACGAATTTTCTTTAAAATTAACCAATGCTCAAACCTGTTTTGTGCCTAGTACTTCTTGGGATCCCAACATTTCTTCTTCTTGTGCTTGAAAACTAAAGAACGTTAACTAGATGACAGGTTGTCGGGCCTGATGAGGCCTTTGAAGAATAGACAAAAGCAATTCCTTGCATACTGAACTTTGTAATCACACTTTTCTGTTTATTTTCCGTACTAATTTTACACGAAATACATGCTCATTCCATTAAAAACAATTATTTGAACCCTTTACTTATATTTTGCATGCGCCTGTCCCATCATGAAAATTCGAGATTTGAACAAACTCTTTTCCAGGTATAACGTCAATGTTTATTCCAATAAATACCAAGGAACAAAATATATTCTGCTGTAATAAACGCTAGCAAAAAGATATATACTTTGCAGTTGCAAAGTTGCGAAGTTTATGTAAATACAACTTTCATTTCCCAAGCATGCAAGCAATCGCTTGAAGTTGTTTACTTTCCTTAAGCCACATTATTTTGTTTACAGATCCGGATCTTGGTTACAGATAGTTTCGCTGTTTCGGTAAGTAATACACTATATTAGGTGATATAATATTTTTTTTTGTTACTGACTGGACAACTCACAATTATTAACTGCAATAGTGCGTGATAGATAATAAGTAGTTTTTCTTTCTGTAGGTAAATAGTGATCGCAAAAAAACCTAGGTAAACTACAGTAATTTAAAATCGTATTTCACTCACTTGATTTAGTCATTGCGAAGTAACGATTATTAGGTATTGCTCGTCATTTAGCTGCTCTTTTTGAATGTCTTGAAAATTGCATTATATTGGAAAACAGCTTTTGCTGCTAGCAGAGTAGAGAAGAGAAACGCAACGAGAAACGTTCTCTCTGGACGTTTCCAAATATTAGTGAAATGAGTATGAAACTTCGAGATCACTGATTTACATATAGATTGGTATTTAAAAATGTCGGCTGGACACTATCTTGCAATATTTCTTTTGAATAGGGTGGGGGTTATGTCATACCTCATTTTGAAGCCTCCCATGAGCATATAGAATATAAGACCACCATCTTTTAAAATAGTGGACTGGCAGGCTGTCAAGGTTGAGCGTTTTTGAATATTAAATCGCTGGTGACTCAACAACTGTTTTTTACTTATACTTGAATTACCATGAAGGCCTGAAAACGTATAGGTACCGCAGGGCTATAGGTGGATAGAGCGAAAAAGGGCGACGCCACACGGACTTTAGCGCAAGAGCACGTGTGCATGTAACCTTTCTGGCCTTTCTTAGGAAACTGGAGAACTAATCATCATATCAATATTTTTCTCCAGGAAAGGCCTTTCAGACTGTGCAATGAAATATGGGTCATTCAGTTTTAAAAAGAATGTTTTATATTACATATTCCGCTAAACCTTTTTCAGAGGAGAATATTTATATAATGCACTATAGCGTTTTGCTGATGAAGTACTTATACCGATCTTCAGAATACAGTATCACTTGATCATGTTCCAAAACTGCGTCCAGACATTATCATGTCATTTTCAACTGCCTCTGTTATACGAGCCCCTTCCCACTTCAGTTGGCCCACTTCAAGATTTGTACCAAAATATGCCTTTATAACTAAACATGACGAAACTATTTACTTCTAAAACAATTAATTTTTCACAAACATTTTAGATACACTCTAGTCATAAAAAATATATATTTGAAATCACTTAGACCTATAACTAATATAACATCTGAACAAATAAACAATGTGCGAATAAAGCAACAGTTGAAAGATTACCATTGGGTAACATCACCTTTATTTTTTATTACGGCTGAAAATCTTTGGGGCATAGTGTTGACCAAGTTTTGGAAAAAATTTGGTATAAGACAATCCCATATTTCTTGAAGCTTTTGTCTCAGTTCGGTGATTGTACGAGCAGGATCTTGTCGTAGAACCTTTTGCATCTCGTGCCACAAAGGTCCACTAGGTGACAGACCTGGACTGCTAGAAACCCATTTCAAAAGTGGTACATTATTTTCTTCCATCCATTTTATAGCCTTTTTTTAGGTATGGCACGCTGCACCATCTTGCTGAAACACAAAATCTTGGCCGGATGTCATCACTGGTAAAAGCGATTCTTCTAAAATTGGCAAATATTTGTTTGTATCTACATTTCCATCAATAAAATGAAGTTTTCCTACTCCTTTTGATGACATACTGCCCCAGACCTTCATGGATGCTGGAAATTTCACTTTTCTCTTCAGACAGTCAACATGGAATGCTTCTGTCTTTTGCGAATAACTGTTCTGCGACTAACTTCGAATCGAGCCTCATCACTCCATTGTATTGCACACCATTGTTGAGGTGTCCATTGTCTATGTTCTTTAGCCCATCTAAGCCGATTTTTCTTTTTCAATGGAGTTAATAGTGGCTTTTCTTTGGCCTATAAACAAGTTGTGCAACTTCAGGGTTTTTTCTTCACTTTTTTTTATAAGAACACTTACCTTGCAAGTGCTAAATCCCAGTTTGTGGGCCTCTCTATGAGTTGTGGACCTCGAAATTCTCCTTTCAACAGCGTCACTCCATAGAGCACTTGATTGTAAATAATTGGCACGCCTGTTTTTCACGATTATTCTTCTTAATGCTCTTCGGTCGGCATTTGATATATTACTTTTTTTCACATATCGTTGCTTAATATTAACTGAACCAGTTACGTTATATCTTCTAACAATATTTCTCACACTGTACCGCGATAACTCTAACAAAGTTGCAATTTCTGAGTTTTATTTCCCAGAATTAAGAGATTTAATTGTCAGTAACCGAATGTTCTCACTAATAACACCTCCTCTACTCATTTTGACAACCTTAACTACCCAAAACTATTTTAAGCGTATTCTGACAGCTGTGATTCCTGAAAACAATTGTCATGGCTTTTATTTTTCACAGCCACCTATGCGTTACAGACTTACTTTGCATTCGATTAGGGAGTGATAAAGTTGGTGTTTTCTACTATATATTATCAAAATATTCATTGTTAGTATTTTAAACCCTGCTATATTTTTATTATTTGTGTTTGGTAAGAAAAAAAACTAAGATTTCAATAGTTGGGCCAGCTGAAGTGGGAAGGGGCTCGTACTAAACTTAGTATTTATGTTTCAAGTTCATTAACTCAAATTTCAGCCTGCGAACCTGTTCAAAAAATAAGTAGTGGAGCTTTTTGAAAAGCACTGTAGAATGCTGGTAGTGAGGAATGGTACATTGCGTACCTAGCTTGAGAGGCGGGTCATTATCTCAGGTCTCAGGAACTGTCATACAAAACCAGTTAAGCATCAAAGCTGACTACTACTCGTAGTCGTAGCAGTAGTAATAGGAGTGGTAGCAATAGTGAGCTAGCGGTAGTTGTGGTAGTGGTGGTGGTGGTGAGGCAAATCGACTAGGCTAATCTTGACCCTTTTTTAGTACCACGCAGTATCAATACTTCACATTTTATCTATGGGTAACTAAATTTCTACTTTATCACAGTCTGTCTATTAGATAATGAAATCAAATGCTTACAGTTTAATGATGTGAACAAGCAGACATATACCAACGATCTAAGTCAGATTTATAACCTTTAGAATTAGAAACTCATAAAAGTTAAACCCTTCGCAGTATGTTATCTCAGAATTCACGACTGTTCCTAGTATATGTACACAAACAGTAGGGATTTTTTTTCCGTCTTGCTTCAGTTGTTCTAATACAGGATTACAGTCTGCACTGGTATCAGTTTGTGTTTGCTTTGTCATGCTATATCTCCTTACTTGTTTTTCATAGTCAACCTAAGGGTTATTTCTTATCCTTGGAACGAGTTTTGTGCCTCATTCGATAGGTCAGATTAATCTAGCTTTTCTATATTTTCATAAACCTGTTGTTTATTCATTTTTTTTTAATTGTTGAGCCTTCCAAAACTATATGATAATCTTTTAATAAGTACACAAGTTTATTGTCAATGTTTTTGTTTATGTTCTGAGGTTTTCTTGGTAAATATTTTTAACTTAAGCTTTTTCACTAAATGCCTAATTTACGATTATGACATTTTACAAATGTACTTTTACACATTTCTTAGCCCTAAAGAAAGCGAAAAACAAACGCTGAAAGTTGGCAACTTCACAAAGGACACTTTCACTAGCTATACAAGGTGTAAACGTGATGATAGTCATTATTTAAACGGGTGATAAAAAAAAAATGAAGTGTACATTCTTTCGCTGCAAAGCAACCCGATACCTGGATCCAACCCTGTTTATTTACCCTGCACGGAAATAGATGTTACACAGCATTTTCCATTCGAGATATTCGCATATACAATGATGTGTATTTCGTTCTCCGTCTTAAAATCAAAAATTCAACTTCCACTTCAGTTCAGTTGGTGGCGAAGGATGTAGGAAAAATACAGACACAGCGACACAAACTAAAGCTTATAATAAAAGTTGGAACGGTATATATCGGGCAATAAGACGGAGTATATCTGGAGCAGCAGATGGCCGTGCTGCAAGAAATGAGCTGTAGTATCGGGTTATGAAAAAGTGAAGAGGTTTTGATGACAAAGCAGGTCCACTCGATTTTTTACATTTCCCATTTCAAAATAACGGGCATTTATCAAAACTGTGAAAAAATTGCAAGACAAATGTGTAGCTTAGAAATTTCAATACAACGTAGCTTGTGCAACTTAAGGTAGAAAAATATAGCGACCAGACTCTAATAAAAGCCTGCCAATATAGAATGAAAATGGTTGTAAGCCAACTATGTAAAATTTTATGCTTATACAGGTATAAGTTATGTATTAACAACTGTTGTGTAAGATCCAGCACAAGGATATCGTACTTTTGTGGACAGTAATTAATTCACATTAATTTATCATGTTAAATTAATAAATCAGTTCATTAGATGTTTTAACATATAGTCTAATCATATTAGCAAACTTCCCCGAAATAATTGTAAAGTCTGGTTTTATTGGTGCAAGTTGTCCAATAGGTTATTTAAAACATGGTCGCATAAAATGGGTGCACCAATTTTTGTGGGAAAACTTTTTATTTGACAACAAAGAATGAGAAAACGTGTTTTTGGGATTCAATCGAAAGTATTGACAGGAACAAAAAAACCTTCCATACGAGATTTTTAGGTATTTATGAGACCAACGAAATGAAACAACAGGTTAAAAGATCCGACCAATAGCAAAAGTGTTATGGACAAAAAACGAGGCAAAATACAGGTATTGGCACTCATTTATTTATTTATTTATTTATTTATTTATACATTATTGCCCAACAGAACTATTCCAATTAAAGGACAATATCATTGTAACTTTACTTATAATTCATACATGTAATGTATACCTAAAACTAATTTAAAAAAATAGAACTAGCTATTATAATAGTACCTGAAATTCGACACGATCTTACTGATACAATCAAAATAAATGTCAGAACTGTCTGCTATGGAATTATAATTGTTGCATATAGAATGTAGCGGAGAATAAAATAATACATTTGTACGGGAGGTACTGCAGTAGAAAGTTAGAGTTCTTCTCGTATTTAACCGAGGAATATAGAAATTTAACCTCTGGAGAAGTTCTGGTGCATCCACTCTGTCGTGCAAAAGCTTATGAAGGAATGATAGGCCAGCAGTGGAACGTCTTAACTGTAGAGACTCTAATTCAAAACGACGCAGCAGAACAAATTGAGAGACCCCCCTTTCTGGATATGTGCCATCGATTTTATAAACACAGAATTTAAGAAATTTCCTCTGCACATTTTCTAAGATGCTTATATAATACGCATAGAAAGGGTTCCATATCAAACAGGCATACTCAAGTTTTGGTCGCACCAGTGAAATAAAAAGAGCTTTTAGTGCCGCTTCGTTGGAAAAAGATCGGCAGTTGCGCATTATGAAACCCAGAATCCGTGTCGCTTCGGAAGTGACGCGTGCTATATGGACAGAAAAGTCCAATCTACAGGAAAATGTTACACCAAGATCTTTAGTCTCTGTTGTTCTCTCCAAAACCGCATTATTTATGGAGTAATCAAACATAATAGGGTTCATTTTACGACAATATGAACATACTTTACATTTGGAAATATTTAAGAAGAGAATATTATTGTCGCACCACTGTCTGATGCTATGCAGATCGTCCTGAAGGGAAATACAGCTCTCCAAATTTGTAATTTTGGTGTAGATTTTCAGATCATCAGCAAATAGTAGACATTCACACTTTAGTGAAGCGACTAGGCTATTTATGAAGAATAAAAACAGCAAGGGACCTAGGTTTGAACCTTGCGGTACTCCAGAGGGAACAGTATAATTTGCTGAAGAATAACCATTATAGTAAACATATTGCGTCCTATTAGAAAGATATGAGCTTAAAAGACCGACTAACGAGTCACTAAGGCCGAAATAATGAAGGCTATCCACAAGAAGATGATGGTTTAATTTATCGAAAGCCTTGCTGAAATCCATGTAAATAACATCGACTTGTTGTTTCTTGTCTAACGATTCTGCTATATACTACTACTCATTGGTAATGCGACGATAATTTCACGCAACTATTTGCAATTCTCCAAATCCGTGGGTTTCATGCTTCCAAATCTCAACAGCAAAATTGGAGTATATTGGTCAAGAAGTTTTTTCAGAATTTCTAATTGTTTCTCCCAAAACACCTGGTTTCTGGCCATCACTACTAGTTTATTGAGCAATATACAGGGTTCGGTCAAAGAGCATTTAATAGCAAAATACACGTGTTTGCCTTGTCGATATGAATCGCAAACCATTTCGAAAACTAAACTTTATTTTTATGCGAAAAACAAAGGTTACGTTTTTTCTTCTAAACAAATTCAAACATTTCGTATTTGTGAGTAATTGAACAAATGCTCTTTGGTATTCGAAAAACACAAGTTACTACACACATTTTAGAACAAAACGGACGTGTCTACCATCTTTTGTTGGGAATTACTCGCAAATACGAAATGTTTGAATTATTTGTTTAGAAGAAAAAATGTAACTCATCCTTTTTTGCATAAAAATAACATTTATCTTCCGGAATGGTTTGCGATACATATCGGCAAGGTAAGCTAGTATATTTTGCTATAAGACGCCCTTTGGACTAACTCTGTATATTGTTCAATAAACTAGCAGTGATGGCCGGAAGACAGGTGTTTTGGGTAAACAAGTAGGAATTCTCAAAAACTACTTGATCAATCGACTCCAATTTTGTTGTGGTTATTTAGAAGTATGAACCCTACGAATTTGAAAAATTTCAAATATCTGCGCGAAATCATCGTCGCATTACCAATAAGTGCCAAAACCTGCAGCTTTCCTCGGTTTTCGGCAATAACTTTTTTGCTATCAGTCGGATCTTTTCACGTGAGGTCTTATTTTGTAGGTCTCATAGATACAGAAAATTCTTATATAATGAGTTTTTTTCATCCTGTCAACGCTTTCGATTGAATTCCAAAAAAACGCGTATTCTCATCCTTTGTTGTCGATAAAAAGTTTTCCCACAAAAATTGGTGTACCCGTTTTATGCGTCCATGCTTTGAATATCTCCTTCAACAACTTGCAGCAATAAAACCAGACTTTACAATTATTTCGCAAACCAGAGGTATCAGAATCCGCGTGTAATGCAAACTATATTTAATGACATAGAAAATGCAATACCATCTAGAATTTTTTGAAGGTAAGAGACAACGTAGGTGTAATCTCAATTTTTCGGACTTTTTATCTAGGTATACAACGTTGTGTAGAGAGTAGAGAAAAGTTTTTATTAAAATTCAATAACTAATTCTGGAAGTTGCATTTTATATAGTATGTCACTGAGTATATTTAAACACAGATTTCCTAGCTGCAAAAAACTATTCATATAAATTAACACTTTATTATGGAAACTAGCGATCCCCTTTTAACTTTTTGCACGTCGAAACGAATAATTGATATTGATACTGAATGGGATCACAGTGTTTGATGATTCAACCATGAAAATCATCAAACAAATATCCGCAGAGATACAATGTCCATTCATTTCACTCAAATACTGACTAAATGTGTAATGGGGCATATTGAGATGGTACACCGGTTGTGGGTCAACAGCAAACGTGTAAATTCTCTGTTATAACAGCTCCATTTGGAGGTATTTGACCATAATTTTCGCTTTGTAGCTCGTAGACGCATCGATTTCAGTGTCCGAACGCTTCGTCTCGTCTCGCTCGAAGCGTGTTGCTTGGATGGACGGTCGAAATGATAGATGATGTTACGATTTATATGCAGACTAACCTAAACCCGCAGCTCAGCCCGAGTGGAAGTGGTATACCTACAGTATACGAGCCCCTTCCCACTTCTGTTGGCCCACTTCAAGATTTGTACCAAAATATGCCTTTGAAAACTAAACATGACGAAACTATTTACTTCTAAAACAATTTATTTTCTCATAAACGTTTTAGTCGTAAAAAATACATATTTGAAATCACTTAGACCTATAACTAATAGAACATCTGAGCAAATAAACAATGTGCGAATAAATGCGCGAAGTTAACAAAGCAACAATTGAAAGATTACCATTGGGTAACATCAGCTTTATAATTTATTACGGCTGAAATTCTTTGGTGTAAGACAATCCTACATTTCTTGAAGCTTTTGTTTCAGTTCGGTGATTGTACGAGCAGGATGTTATCGTAGAACCTATTTCATCTCGTGCCACCAAGTTTCAATAGGTGACAGATCTGGAGTGCTAGAAACCCATTTCAAAAGTGGTACATTATTTTCTTCCATCCGTTTTATAACCTTTTTTGAGGTATGGCACGTTGCACCATCTTGCTGAAACACCAAATCTTGGCCGGATGTCAAACATTCTTCCATCACTGGTAAAAGCGATTCTTCTAAAATTGCCAAATATTTGTTTGTATCCACATTTCCATCAATAAAATGCAATTTTCCTACTTCTTTTGATGACATACTGCCCCAGACCATAATGGATGCTGGAAATTTCACTTTTCTCTTCAGACAGTCAACATGGAATGCTTCATTTTTTTGCGAATAACTCTACTGCGACTGTCACCAACACAAACTTCGAATCGGGCCTCATCACTCCATTGTATTGCATACCATTGTTGAGGTGTCAATTGTCTATGTTCTTTAGCCCATCTAAGTCGATTTTTCTTTTGCAATGGAGTGAATAGTGGCTTTTCTTTGGCCTATAAACAAGTATTGCAACTTTAGGGTTTTTAGTTCACTTTTTTTATAAGAAAACTTACCTTGCAAGTGCTAAATCCCAGTTTGTGGGCCTCTCTATGAGTTGTGGACCTCGAAATTCTCCTTCCAACAGCGTCACTCCACGGAGCACTTAATTGTAAATATACTAAGTGACATAAATCCGAACACCCAGTTTAAATGGTTTTATTTTCAGCCTTATCAGTTGGACATTCCGGTTTTTATACTGCTTTTTTTTAATTCACTAACGCTCTAAAAATGAATATTTTAGCCGCAGTAAAGAATCAACGTTGGCGGATTTTGGTTCTTGATATCCTTTACGATCGGTTACGATGCCTAGAGTACGGAGACCTGTACGATTTCGTCAACTTAGTGAGTTGGATAGGGGCCGTATAGTGGGACTTCGGGAAGCTGGACAAAAAAATGTAAGTCTCAATTTTGAATTTCTGTAAAAAAAATTCTAAAAGCGTTCACGTTCTTGAATTCTTTTAGAAACTACTCTTGTTTATCCCGATTCTAACGGTATACCACAAGTCACAAAAAAACTAGAGTAGTTTTTAAAAAAATCCTAAGAACATGAACGCTTTTAGTTTTTTTTTACATAAATTCAAAATTGAGACTTACATTTTTTTGTTCTGCTTTGTAACCCTTTGTGAGTTTATAAATAAAAAACTACAAGCTGCTGGCAAGTGATGTTGATTTTGTAAGATTGGTACAACTTCACCGATTAAGATACTTTAATCATTAGGTGGACATACTCTATATTTTTTTTATTTCATAAAAAAATTAAAAAATCTACATAATTAATGCCGTTGGGCTAAAAACTGTTTGAGGGACCTGGGGTGATAGAAAAAGAGCTCCCCTGTCCGCCATTTCACTTTGGCAAACGATGCATCAAACACCCCGTATATTCTTAGATCGCCATGGACTAGCTAGCCCAAACGCAACATTTTTGTTCAAGAAATTTATGTGATATCTCATTAACTTTGTGAGAAACATCACAAACCATGGTATTTTCAACATTTAATCCCAAATAAAACAAAATTCCGCATTGTAGGATGTTTTGATGCCTTGTCATATTTTTTGCTTCATTTCGTCTGGGCTACAAAAAAAAACGATACGTTAATGAAGCACTGAGATCATCAAATGGTTGATGTCATCATCGGATCAACATAAAGCTTCACACTTGGAGGGCACCTATGAAATACCTGATGACATCACTGAAGAATCAAAGATAAAAAAGAAAAACTACATTACCGCCGGCTTCAGTTTTTGCTCACGTATGTAGTCAACCTATTTTCGACCTACTGGCTTATAAATAATTGACCGTTATTTTTTTCACATTTATTATGAATACAGAGATCTTTTATACCAATTAGACTTACGGGAAAAGTAGGCAAAACAAATAACTACTTTGTAAGCTTGCGTCTTGTTAGTAACTTCATAATTGAATTCCGGGTCTAACTTTAAAAACTCGAATCTACAATAAGAAAAAACTTCGTTTTCTAGAGTATTTCATGGGATAAATCAAGCAGGCTTTCCAGCGGTAGCGAGAGCTAAGAGCTATTAATAGGCACTGACGTCGACATTTTGAAATACGCAACTAATGTTTTTCTAACCGGATCGGCGTACTCACAATTTGGGATGGGGTTTCAATGTTCTCGTATCTTTTTTCAAGTGTTGCATGTTACGTGCCTTTGGGCATCAGTGAGGATTTTGTTTGTCTGTATGGCAAAATAAAAACCTCTTTTCTCATGCAGGACCCCTCAGACTGATGTCCCTCTTATAGTTGTAGTCACCGTTCTTGGCGGTCACGTCATCAACGCCCTATGAAATAAGTAAACAAGTCCAGTCTCCGTACCATGGGCGCAGACTAATCTTCAGTGCATCTGCTACTCTTTCCAGTACGCAGAAAGTGGGTAACAGGGGACCGCTGTTTTCATTCTCTTCCTGAAAATACTAATGAATTTAGCACAAGCTGTCGGCATTCTCCACTGATCGTATTTCCGGGCATTGCACGATTTTGTATTGAGGACTGATAACAGGATAACTCGAATTACAAGCCGATGTCGAGTAAGTTGTCACTCTGACAAATATGAAGAGCTACTGGTAGTCTTACCCTGACCCGCCAAAGATGTTGACTACAACTATAGCACTTTAGCCTGGATCTCTACGTTTGACTCATTGAAATTTACAGTACTTAAACTTGAACTAGCACGAACTCCTTCGGGTTGTGTGATACTTTTTTACTGAATACAAAATCTTGGTATAGTTTGCCTGCCTGTATGAGAGTCTGTGGTTACTAGTGAAGTTTTTTCAAAGAGCTCGGAGAAGACAGAGTTGACACCTTCATTATTTGTGTATCTCAATTTTATGCAAGTATTCTTCCTGGCCATGGTGTCATATTACTAGTCTGACTCCTGCTCACTTAGAACAGTGCTGTTGCCATTTTTGAGCCATGCCCGCGGTGAATATTTTCCCATACCGACGACCAGACAGGTTCCAGTATTCATTGTGATTTGAACCTTTATATATAGAAAATGTTCGAGTATCTGGCAAAGCACGATCGGGATATCTCTGGTGAGAAATCCGTCTGGCTTGCTCACCATCACCGCCAGCAAGGCCATATTTCCGCCAAGATGTCATAGCGAACAGATTTGAATAACAGAGACTTGTCCGATGTCAAAAGCCAGTGACATATTCCAGAGCAACTAGATTTTTATTGCTAAATTGCATTCTTCAGATATTATATTAATTTTCTCGGACAATAGAACTGTTTTTATTTTTTTACTCAAAAATGGCGCTTCAAAGGAAAACAATTCAAGAAAGGCCATGTATTTTAAATTGAATGGGGAATTCAAAAATAATTTTTATTTGGGAAGAAACCATTGGCGTACCACTTTTTTCTTGAAAAATGTCGATATCAATACCCGTACGCACGCCACTGTTAAAGCTAAAAATTGATTTTGCATTAACAAATACGCAACTTTATTAACTTCCACTACTTGCTAAATATCAGTGAAATATCTGAAGCGGTTTTGAAAATATTAATTAATTTTTGTTCCTAAAACTGCAACACCCTGGGATTTTGTAAGGAAACATTTTTTTATAGAGTTTATAAAGCAAACTAACATCAATTTTTCATGTTGATTAATACTCCTAAATATTCGCATATCATTAAGGAACACCCTATATATTATGCAGGATGTCTCGCATACGGGCAGAGGCATGTAGACAAACCCAAATTATTGTAATTTTATTCCACTCATCTCACGAAATTGTACCCTGAAAAGTTATAGGCCGTGAAATAGTTTCAAATTCCGAAAAAAATAACATCTCACTTACTCTGCTCTGTGTCGGTTCTAATGCGAATCACCCTGTATAGCACCGCATTACAGTCGAACTAAGAGGGATGTCAGAAGCAAAAAATTATGAAAAAAACAGTTTAAACTCATAAGAAAAATGTGGAAAATAGTGGCATGTGTTCTAACCTTACTAACAAAATTTTAGTTAGTTTTGAAAACGAGTTTCCAATTTATAAAGTTAGTAGTGAAGAAAATGGGTAGTTTAAAATTACAGCATCACCAGGTCATACAATTTCTGACAAAGCGGACCATCAGCCGAAAACAACGTTTGAGATAATAGTCTATGAGAACGATGCATCATAACACAATAAAATTTTGCTCTAAACACCAGCTAATACGTAGAAGACGATCCCAGAATTTTTTTTCAATGCAAAATAAGTCTATAACACATAGGTGGCTGTGAAAAATAAGAACCATGACAATTGTTTTTATTAATCACAGCTGTCAGAATACGTTTAAAATAGTTTTGGGTAGTTAAGGTTTTCAAAATGGGTAGAGGAAAGGTTATTAGTGAGAAAATCCAGTTACAGATAATTAAATTTTTTAATTCTGGGAAATCAAACTCAGAAATTGCAACTTTGTTAGACTTATCGCGGTACAGTGTTAGAAATATTGTTAGAAGATATAACGTAACTGGTTCAGTTAATATTAAGCCACGATATGAGAAAAAAGTAATATCACATATGGCGACCGAAGAGGATTAAGACGAATAATCGTGAAAAACAGGCGTGCCAATTATTTACAATCAAGTGCTCTGTGGAGTGACGCCACAAACTGGGATTTAGCATTTGCCAGGTAAGCTTTCTTATGAATAAAAGTGAAGTAAAAACCCTAAAGCTGCACAACTTGTTTATAGGCCAAAGAAAAGCCACTATTAACTCCACTGCAAAAGAAAAATCGGCTTAGATGGGCTAAAGAACATAGACAATGGACACCTCAACAATGGTGTGCAATACAATGGAGTGATGGGGTCCGATTCGAAGTTATTCGCAGTACAGTTATTCGAAAAAAAAAATGAAGCATTCCATGTTGACTGTCTGAAGAGAAAAGTGAAATTTCCAGCATCAATTTTGGTCTGGAGCAGTATGTCATCAAAAGGAGTAGGAAAACTTCATTTTATTGATGGAAATGTGGATACAAACAAATATTTGGCAATTTTAGAAGAATCGCTTTTACCAGTGATGGAAGAATGTTTGACATCCGGCAATTATTTTGTGTTTCAGCGTGCCATACCTCAAAAAAAGGCTATAAAATGGATGGAAGAAAATAGTGTACCACTTTTGAAATGGTTTTCTAGCAGTCCAGATCTGTCACCTATTGAAACTTTGTGGCACGAGATGAAAAAGGTTCTACGACAACATCCTGCTCGTACAATCACCGAACTGAGACAAAAGCTGGAATTGTTTTACACCAAATTTTTGCCAAAACTTGGTTAACACTATGCCCCAAAGAATTTCAGTCGTAATAAAAAATAAAGGTGATGTTACCCAATGGTTATCTTTCAATTGTTGCTTTGTTAACTTCGTGCATTTATTGGCACATTGTTTATTTGTTCGGATGTTCTATTAGTTATAGATCTAAGTGATTTCAAATATGTATCTTTTACGACTAGAATGTATCTAAAATGTTTTTAAGAAAATAAATTGTTTTAGAAGTAAATAGTTTCGTCATGTTTAGTTTATAAAGGCATATTTTGGTACAAATCTTGAAATGGGAAGGGGCTCGTAAATATGGTCTCCTGGGGCACCAGACAACGACGCCAAACAATTTTTCTGATTTTATTGTAAATAAATTTTGTAATATTGTTTTTAAATATTGCTAATCTGTTTATGTAGTGAAAATGAGTTACTTTGGAAGTGATTCTTTGACTAATATTGATCCAGCGAGTGAGAACATTGTGCCGTACAGTACCGTTTAAACCCGTACGTCAAAATAGAAATAGTTCACGGAATTCTGCAAGGCAAAGAAATACGAGCTTTTGGGAACCACAAGCTTAGAACAACTAACCTAAAAGTTTGTAGTATTTTTTGATTAAATAAATTACCGTTTTTCAATTTTCAAATTAATGCCTACATGTTTATTACGTATACTAAGTGACATATAAATCCGAACACCCAGTTTAAATGGTTTTATTTTAATAAAATGTTGTATAAGTACTTAATGAAGCAAAATAAGTAAATGATAAAAATTTCAAAATGATTGCACTGCTTTAAAGCCCTTTGTCCTTTAATAATGTGTGGAGCACCCTGATGTGCTACGCATTCTCCAACGAGCCTAGGCATGCTTCTGATCAGGTGGTCAATGTCCTCCTGTAGTATCTCATTCCAGGCAACCACCAACTCCTCTCGAAGTGCTTCTAGAGTCTGAGGAGGACGTTGCAAATTGAGCAATCTCCTACCCATCATATCCCACACGTGCTCAATTGTTATCCCCAATCGGGAGATCTTGGTCGCCATGGTAACAATGTGACATCATTATGTTGAAAGAAGTCTATTGTGACTCTTGCAACATGTGGTCGGGCATTATCTTGTTGGAAAGTTGGATTTGCCAGGGTGTCAAGATAGGGTAAAAGATGGGGTTCTAGAACTTCGTGGATATAACGCTGCACGTTCATGTTAGCTCTGATGAAGATTAAAGGTGACCTGGAAACACAAGCTATAACACCCCAAACCATAACTCCAACAGTGTGATGAACATGTCTTTCAACAAAAAACTGTGGATTCCTCCTTTCACCACGTCGCCTTCTAACCCTGGCACGACCATCGTGCATGCCTAAACAAAATCGAGACTCGTCACTAAAGACAATACTGTTCCATTCCTGCTCCCAGAGTGACCGTTGTCTGCACCACTCAAGGCGATTACGTCGGTGTTCTCGAGTTAAAGGGAGGACCCAGTGTGGCCGGTATGAAAACAAGCCTAAACTTCTCATTCGTCGGTAAAAACTTCGCATGCCAATAGGTCTTCTGTGTTCTGCAAATCATTCATTTGCAATGGACCTGGTAGTGGAGAAACGGTCCCTTAAGGCCAGTAATCTTAGGCGGCGATCTTCACGGTCTGTTGTTCTACGGCGGCGTCCAGTGCCCCTTGCTCTTCGCGTACGGCCTTCTCGAAGCCATGGCTGACAACACCTAACCACAGTGTCCACACTTCTTTGCACTCTAACTGTAATTGCCTGAAAAGAAAGTCCAGCTTCCCGAAGTCCCACTATACGGCCCATATCAAACTCACTAAGTTGACAAAATCGTACAGGTCTCCGTACTCTAGACATCGTAACCGATCGTAAAGGATGTCAAGAACCAAAATCCGCCAACGTTGATTCTTTACTGCGGCTGAAATATTCATTTTTAGAGTGTTAGTGAATTAACAAAAAGCAGTATAAAAACCGGAATATCCAACTGATAAGGCTGAAAATTTTTTCACTTATTTACAGTAAGATAAATACATTCACCAAGTTTTATTAAAATAAAACCATTTAATTTGGGTGTTCGGATTTATATGTCACTTAGTATATGTATGCATAATAGGTAATATGTTTTCCTGTAAAGAAATCGAAAAAGACATGGCTAAGAAATATGCCGTCTTCGACTCGGATTGCTTGTTGTCACCAGCATTCATGCATCTCGTTAAAATGGCACTTAGCAACGTGTTTTTTCAACTTTACTCGGACAAATCAAAAGCCCTTATGATATTACTTATGAAAAAAGGTTGTACGTCTTTTTTTTCATGGCTAGATGGACTTTTTTTCCATTGCCCCTCGTGCTTGTTCGTCCTGAAACGCCTTGGATACTCCCCAAGATCGAGCAAAATACATTTGCAAACGCTTCTGCCAACTAAAACTAATTTCCACATTTTCCCGACATTGAAGGCAAGTACACATACATCTCTGATGCGTACATCCGCGCTTGTAATTATATGAAGTTAGGGGTAGCATCCCTTCACATCCGTCCAGAATAATTTGCTGCTCGCACAATGTATGTGTGTGTAAACCTGGCCCGCTTTTGCCCGGTTGCATATTAATATGGAGCCGGGATGTACGAAAACTGATGCCACAGTGTAATTGGAACGTCGCAGCGAATTTGCAAGTGGGCAGATGCGATGCTGAATGGACCACGTCGGTTGGGATGCTAATTTGTGGGGACGCGACGGTTTAGAATTGAAAAATCCTAACTAGAGGTTTAAGGGTGTGTTGGTTTTGGTGTAAAGTCTATGCAGACTGATATTGAACTAAATCGAGAATATGATTCATAAGCGAGCAGCCCAGGCTACAGGGAAAGAGAATAGGTATTACGTGTCAAAAAGCGCAGCAGACATCTGACAGTTTTAAATGGAAGAGGGGTTGTTTCTGGTGACAAATGCATAAAAAGATAAAGCCAGATATGCGTTGTGTTGTTATAAACAATAGTAGAATCTAAAAAATCATTTTTTTACCTGTGTAATTTTCATTTTCATAATGGTGAGAAGAAGTTAGATTACCGGAATATCAGACTAAATGACACTGAATTTTTGGGATCAATATTTGAATTTGAAGCACTTTGCAAGTAAGTAATATCAGTTCTATATTCATAATTCTGATTGGTGCACTTAAAATGCAGGCACAGTTCTAAATGTAGATCAACCTATCAGTCTATCATATGCACAGGCTGAAGTACTACGGCCTTTGGGGTACATCAAGTTTGATTTTATTCAAAAATGGCACAATTTATCGATATTCAATGAGAGTACCTTTTTTATCTAGAAAACCCTAAATTTTCAAAATCTAAAATTGAATTTCAAAAAATAGAATCACACAAAAATTTTGGGGCTAAAATAACCTGAGTCCGTTCCTGTTACATACGCTTCCAAACAAAACTGTCTAAAATTATTAATATTTTTAAATCCAGCATAAAAAATAGGCTACAATACCAAATTTTATGTCTTTATCTCAACACGTTTCGGAAATATGAAGGAAAAACCATCTTCAGGGGAGCCCTTTTAAAAGACCGTCACGTCCTTAGGGGGCGTTTGTCGACCTATATTTATATAAACTTTTCTTCCTATTTTGAGCTCTAGAAACCACTGGTAGAATATTGTACACTTTTTTCGGGACAACCTGTATAATAGTATTAAGCACATAAATTGAGACTTTGTAAAGAATCGGAATATGTCTACTGAATGTATAACAAAAAAACTCGTCACAACCATGGTCGATGCAATAGACAGAAATATTCCAGTTAAATCAAAAGTTCTCAAAAACAGTCTTACTGTTAATTCATATTGGCTCAGCTCAAATCTTCAGTGCTTGAGAGAGCAATACCAATTTTTGTCCGAGCTACACAAATCTCATACTATATATATATATATATATATACAGGGTGACTTTGAATTTGAGTCATTAATTTTCAGATAATGATTGTAGAAGGAAGATAAACCAAAATATGTGTGTAAAAATAAAAAAAAATTTTACCTTGTTTTATAAAGTATCCTCCCGACAAGTATTTCAGTGCGGACCTGTTTTTGATCGTACGGTCTTGGAGCATCGGCATGCCCTCCCCTGTGAGGTCTTAAGTCACCTGATTCACGAGCCCTTTGTGCTACATTAACAAAGGCACGAGTGGTTGGTTGCACTCGATTGGGAAACCGATCCGCATAAATCCGTGATGCCGCGGCAGCATTTTGTAAATAAGAATCATGTCCACAGGTTCAGCATTTTCGTAAACATGTGCCATTTTTTATTTCGTTTGAGTATTTGAAACCTATTAAATTGTTGACAAACATTAAAAGTGTCTTTTATAAAGTATTCTCATTTGATGTGAGCTGACTTTAGAATATCTGCAATCAATGAAGATAAGGCTAGTGTGGCTGATTCAACTTCTCCAACTAATGAAAACATCAGCACTACAGTGGTTACTCCTATTCCCAGAGTTAATTATGTTGTTTTGCCATACATCAAAGAACTAACACCAAAATTGATCAGGCTGTATAATTCCTTTAATTGTCGTTGTGCTTGTAAATCAGTGCTCACAGTCAACAGTTTGTTGTCCAAAATGAAGGATAAGGTTCAGTTGCTTGATTCAACCAATACTGTCTATCGTATTAATTGCAACAACTGTAATTTAGTGTATGTAGGCCAAACTTCTAGGTCGCTTAAAGGCAGGATAACTTCACACAAAAGTGACGCCAGATTACATCCAGAGAGATGTGCTTTGGCATCGCATATTAGCAACACAGGTCACTTCATGAATTATGGCAGTGATGAGGTTCTTGATAAAGAAAAAAGACTCTCAAAACGTTTATTTTTAGAAATGTCCCACAATTCCATGACAGATCATTGCATGAATAAAAAGGCTGATGTCAAGCAGATCAGCATCATTTATTCCTACCTGTTGAATTGTGAAAAGCTAGAACGTCTACATATCCAAATTGAAGCAACATCTTCACAAAATTAGAATATATTTTCTCACTCACATTTTTAATATAAACTCACAAAACTCATCTTTTCAAGGTTGTATCAATATCACACATTCTTACACTCATATGAGCCTCACAAAAAAAAAATCCAAGACAAGTTAATTCAGCATTTTAGTAATTTTGGGTGGAGGTTTACCGAGTGTCCCTCGTATACTTCATACCTAAAACTGGACAGAGAGGTCTACATTTCCATGGTCCGTCGCGTCAATCACTTGTCATCTGTCGACGCTTTATATTTCCGTGCCGTCCCCCTCTCCACGTGTTGCGAGTACAGAAGGTTAGAATCTGCATTCCGATTGTTTCAACAAAATGTCGTCTCACATGTAATATTTTTAACTTGTTCGGGTGGATTGATATTTTTCACATTTAACAAAGGTATCTGTCGTTTTACAACAAACCCACTGTCCCCGTCGTTTTGTTTTTATACTGATTACAATTTCGATCTTCTCTACGTTCGTTCTGAAACACCTTGTGGTTGCAACCTCACCGACGAGTAAGTTGTCTGACAAATTAAATCTGTCCTGTTTCCTTTGCTAGCATCACAATTGTGTTTTCAGAATCCTGATGAAGGCTCCATAGAGAATGCCGAAAGCTTGATTTTAACTTCAAAAGAGTCAACTTAAGCCTAAGAGTTTAGCCAATTTTCCCAATTAACAATTAATTGTATATTATATATATATATATATATATATATATATACATATATTATAGACGTGTGATAAATCAAGCCAAAAGCAATCTAATAATCACTATATTAAAAATGCTCAAAATAGACAACAAGCAGTATGGAACGTTATTAAATACAACAACAAGAAATGGCCGGCCTAAAAAAAATCACTGGATTAGGCAGTCTAATCCTACAGTGGTAACGTGAGCATGTCATAGTTATCAATCTCGATTGATCCTCTGCAACTGCCAATTTTGTGTCCATCTACGATCATTAAAAAAAACTTTATACATTGTTTCCTTGCTGCAAGGGTATGATAGGAACGACACTAATTCTCAGCGCTTCAAAATAAGCTTATCTCCATAAACACAGGCAAGGATGTACCCGACCAGTGAGCGACAGTACGTTGAAAAAGTTTTATTGGATGCTAAAAACTCACGCGGCGTGCAGTGCGGAGTATTCGGGGTACTTTTTAATTCGGAGAAGAGTTGCCAGGGAAATAAATTATGTGTTCAACTGTTGAAACTGACAACATAGTTGCAATATCATTTAGGACAACGAGAACTGCGGGCAGCCGGCGAAACTAAAATTAACTGAATAATTCTCGACGTTTTAGACAGCCCAGTAAATTTAGCGAACTTGTCGCTCATGGCACAGTTTTAAACTGGAAATTCCGTTTCGGTGCACTCATTATTGTGGACAACCTAACTTTAAACATTAGACTTTCGACGTAAAAGCGAACGACTGTAAGTATTCGAAATACCACGTGGCTGTAAACGTGCTTCAACGCCTTGGACTTTTCGGTTAACTACTTAGCACTATTTTTTACTGACTCTTCAAATACTTTAATTGCTCGGTGATGCAATATCGTTGGCCTCCATGAAAAATAGACGAAGCACACTTTGTATATGGCTCTAAATTTTGGGGAGCTTTTGCTCTAATAAATTGATGTGACATAGCAACAAGCAATTTTAATTCCGTTTTCGGTATTTTTTGCCATCATTGAGTAAAAATGTCAACTTGTTAACATTAACGATCAGTATTCAAATATTAACCTTCAATTTTCTATATATATACGGTATTTCAGAAAAACCTGAAAATGATTCTTGGCTGTTTGGGTGTTCCAAGGTCATCCGCTCTCGAAGTGTTTCGAAAAAGATGGTCGCGACATTTGTGTCAAAAGCGGGTCATATTGCAACAATTAATCTCAATGAGAAAAGCACTGTTACTGCGGATTGGTATACCACCATTTGTTTGCCAAAAGTCATCACCGAGCTTCGAAAAATCAACCCGGACAGAAGGCTCATCCTCCACCAAGACAATGCAAGCTTGCACACAGCCCAAAGAACAAGGCAGTATTTAACCGAAGAAAACGTGGAATTATTGGACCATCCTCCATATAGTATCGATCTAAGTCCTAATGGTTTCTCTACTTTCCCGAAAATTAAAAACAGTCTGCGCGGTCAAAGGTTCCAGTCACCAGAAGAAGCAGTTGACGCATTCAAAGATGCCGTTTTGGATCTGCCAGCAAACGAGTGGAATAAGTGCATCGAAAAACAATAAAGTCATTTAAAGCCACCTACCGTGTTGTTTTATTTCCATATGCAAAACTTAAAAGACATCCCTCGTACAAAAATTTTCGTGCCTGAGACCAGTGGCGTAGACATACTGAAATGTTTGCCCTTACAGAATTATTTTCTACGCCACTGAGACATCTATTGCATTTTTGAATGAGGTATTCAATTAACATGAATCGTCTCTGAGAAATATTTGTTGGACTACTCCGTTTATAAAATTGCTATGGTGTAATGTTAGAGAAGTACACCCGAAATATTTTAAAAAATAAAACCATACTCCCGAATGCATACTTTACAGATAAGATTTATAGATATCCCAGTGTATATAGTTACACAAAGCTATATCAATGCCAAAACAACTGCTTTGTATTATTAGGGGTATTGCCAGTGGACATATACGAGCCCCTTCCCACTTTGCAGCATAAAAATAACACATGCCGCAATTACAGCATATCAACCTATTTTCATTTCAACGCAAAATAAATCTATAACGGATAGGTGGCTGTGAAAAATAAAAGCCATCACAATTGTTTTTATTAATCACAGCTGCCAGAATACGTTTAAAATAGTTTTGGATAGTTAAGGTTTTCAAAATGGGTAGAGGAAAGGTTATTAGTGAGAAAATTTGATTACTGATAATTAAATTTTTTAATTCTGGGAAATCAAACTCAGAAATTGCAACTTTGTTAGACTTATCGCGGTACAGTGTGAGAAATACATATATAAAGTGAAAAACAGGCGTGCCAATTATTTACAATTAAGTGCTCTGTGGAGTGACGCTGTTGGAAGGAGAATTTCGAGGTCCACAACTCATAGAGAGGCCCACAAACTCGGATTTAGCACTTGCAAGGTAAGTTTTCTTATAAAAAAAAGTGAAGTAGAAATCCTAAAGTTGCACAACTTCTGTACAGGCCAAAGAAAAGTCACTATTAACTCCACTGCAAAAGAAAAATCGGCTTATATGGGCTAAAGAACATAGACAATGGACACCTCAACAATGGTGTGCAATACAATGGAGTGATGAGGCCCGATTCGAAGTTTGTGTTGGTGACAGTCGCAGTAGATTTATTCGCAAAAAATATGAAGCGTTCCATGTTGATTGTCTGAAGAGAAAAGTAAAATTTCCAGCATCCATTATGGTCTGGGGCAGTATGTCATCAAAATGAGTAGGAAAACTTCATTTTATTGATGGAAATGTGGATACAAACAAATATTTGGCAATTTTAGTAGAATGGCTTTTACCAGTGATGGAAGAATGTTTGATATCCGGCCAAGACTTTGTGTTTCAGCAAGATGGTGCAGCGTGCCATACCTCTAAAAAGGCTATAAAATGGGTGGAAGAAAATAATGTACCACTTTTGAAATGGGTTTCTAGCAGTCCAGATCTGTCACCTATTGAAACTTTGTGGCACGAGATGAAAAAGTTCTACGACAACATCCTGCTAGTACAATCACCGAACTGAGACAAAGGCTTCAAGAAATATGGGATTATTTTAAACCAAATTTTTGCCAAAACAGTTTCGTCATGTTTAGCTTATAAATGCATATTTTGGTACAAGTCTTGAAGTGGGCCAACTGAAGTGGGAAGAGGCTCGTAGTTACACGAAGCTATATCCATGCCAAAACAGCTTTGTCTTGTTAGAGGTGTTGCCAGTGGACATATATAAGACTCGACGAATATGTTCCACGTCCTCTATCGCAATTTACCTCATGGTGACGGTGATGATTCATACCTAGTGTAGTTTCTATCATTAAAAATCTCCTTTTGCTGAATAAACTTGTCGGTCCTTCACGTTCTACGTCATCTCAAGTAAAATTTTGATATCTTTACTGAAAGCAAAATTCTCTTTGGACAAAGCTGCATGAATTTTTTTAATGAGCTGAAGAAAAATTCATTGAATAAGGAAGATAGCCTAAAGAACTAAATTTACCTCATGCAACTTGAGTGCAAGCAATCATATACGGCTTGAGTTCACTGTTTACGAGAGAGAAGTGTGTATAGACACATAAATTAGAAAGAGATACAAGCCGGCTGGATAGCGAAGATCATACCGCGTTGCCTAGCAATGCTGGCTTGGCAATCTGCCGCGTTGAACATATGTTGTACCAGTTCTTCGAATTCAGATGTATATTAATCTTTACGCTCAATTAATGGTTTTATTTCGAGCATACACATTTTTGAATTGTGAATTGTGTTGATAGTTGAGAGATGAGATTTTGGTCAGTATCCATCTAGGGCTCGTAGGGGAGTGTTGTCCTACTTCGAAATTGCTTTCATGCAGGCAGTGATAATTTATATGGCGTAACGTTATTTGTACTACATTTTCCGACCGCAGCACCGGTGAAAATTACAGATTATTTTAAAATTAAAACACTAGGTCGCATAATGATTGAAATAAATAGTTCTAATAAAAATGAAAACAAAATATCAAATGAAATGTTCGAACAGTACTCCTTCTCGGGTTTGACGGTAACCTAACTTCTGGTGTAACATATTGGCAACGCGGCAGATTCAACGACCTTCTGCCTCACCGTTGCCAGGCAATGTGGTGATGAACTTCGCACTCCAGCTGGCTTCTATCTCTTTCTAATATGTGTTGATACACACTTGTGGCGCATCTCTCTCGTACACATTGAACTCAAGTCATCAGACAAATTTGGTTTTCCCTGTATATGATATGGATAAATAATAATAAAATACCAGCCAATTTGCCTTAATGGTTCGCTGAACAATAGTATGACGACGTGACTGGCTTCCTGACTGCCCCCACCACTATAGTGTCAGTTTCTACAACAAATTTTTGAGGTTAGATGCCAGGTCAGGACTGATTGGGAAACATAATAATGATCTAAGCATATTTACATGACTTCCCACACCCTTGTTTTTCAGAAATCAGTGCAAGGGCCTTGACATTTTAATTTGCTTGGATAACGCAGAAAAAACTGAAATCAAAAAAGGCAAACGGGCCCATTGTATGAGAGTCGTATTGCTCACATAATACACTGATCCATTTCTGTATCCAATCAACCGTACTATAACGAAGCTGAATATTTTCCGAGCTTTGTGGAGGAGCAGACAGCGGCAGCGAAGCGGTAGAATTCATGAATACCTTCCACTCCAGAAGTATAATGTTACCGTTACCGCGAGGTTGTTGTCACGCCTTTACAACGGAGTTTATGGTTTCATTTTGTAAGGACTCTTTGTCTCGTCGCAGAAATTGAAGGTTTCATTTTCCACGGCAAACCGCTTCTGAAATTCTATAAGGTGATTCCCATGTTGTCATAATTCAACAATCTAAGGGCCGTATTGTCAGTCGTTCCTACAGTTGTAGGACGCCTTTATGGCCTCCTTGGTTTTTAACTGTTTCGTGTCAGAACTCTATTTTGAAGTTATGTCTCAAATATCTATTTGCATCAAATTGCTCATGCTTTTGATTTATATGGTAATAATAACAATTATTACCCTCATTAAACAGTATATAAAAGTTTACCAATAAAAAGCCTTAAGCGAATAAAGGGCTACATCAGCTTGCCCCTTGAAGAAGCAGCTGCTACGAGCCAAAAAAATCAAACAAATTTAAACAATTCTATAATTATGCGAATGGCTATTAAGACATTGATAATTAATAATGTTTTGATATTAAGAAATATAGTATAGTAAGTGCCAATTTCACCAACATTAATATTATGGACCAGTGGGAAAATACCTTAACGAAATGCAATTTGACGGAAGCTGTCAAAGGTCTCTGAATATTAGTGATTTATATTGAAATATTGAATAAAATCGTGAAAATTCGACTGTATTATAAACAAGGCCACTTTTTGATTCCAACATGATGCTTTTGTACAGAAAAAACAGGACAACTTTCATGTATTTTGATATACAGGGTGGTGCATCGAAAACGAAACAGACGCATTTAATGGCAGCTCAGTTTTTTTTTTGAAAAACGCTCAGACTCGTCGTTTTCGTTTTCGAGGGGGACACAAGTGTGGCAAAAAATCACGTTAGGACGTGCAGCCCCCTAAGCGGGGGTGACACCACCCTCAAAATCTTAAATGGAAAGAAGGGTCGAGTGATACCTTATTTTAAAGGTCTTTCAATTCCCTTTATAATGATGTAAAATTAATGTACTTCAGTTCAGTAATTTTAAAGGACCTGAAATCATACAATCGTCAGGAGGTCCATTAAATTGCTATTCACATGGGCGTTTTAATTTTTCTGTACTTCGCTAGTTTGTTACTCTTTTACTTTGTTTTCTATTTTGTCTTTGTTACTTGGAAATATCGTATGTTGTTCGTATAACGTGCCTCTGTCTATACTTATGTATCGTGTTCGGACCTGATGGAGGGAAACAAGGTTTAATCGATTGATTGAGGTGTACGCGACTTGCAGACTACTTTAAACGGAACACCTCCTTATCCATTATCAAGAAACACTTACTTCAAAGCCTACTAAACCTGTAATGGTCTAATTTTGTATTCGTTTTTATTGCTGCCCTTACATGTGCAATTGTTTTAGTATTGATTAGGCTCACGAATGAGTGGCAACATTGACAAGCGCAACATACAGATGGTTGGTTCATTTCTAACTGGTCGATTTTCTTCATTCACGGCGAGTATTAAACACAGATCCAGATTCTTGAAATTATCTTATCAACTTGGCCACATACTTATCGTTCATAATTTTGTCTGGATGTAGCGCATCAAACAACCGGAAAGTAGCTCTTGCAATGCTCCAATTTTGGTAATACGGTTTTGCTGTTTCTAACCGTTCGTGAATTGGATAAGTAAATAATTGCGTTCGCGGGTCAAAAAATGAACCAGTTCGGAACTAAAACTGAACCGTCCAGAATTACACAAATGCGCATGTCCAGTTATTATCTAGTACGATATTTTCGTTTACCGCGAACGACTTTGGAACTGTATGCGTATTCAACACTGTTGCCAATTTGCCCTCTATTTTGTGCTGTTGCCAAGCTGCTATTCGATTGACACTATTGACAGCTTCCAGGTGTTATCGATACTTTAATAACTTCCAACAGTTCTTCCAAATCATCATCACTAAACGATAAATGGTCCGACATCTTAAGCACAAAATCTTAAGCACTGAATCTTAAGAACTTGAGATGGAACACACAAAACATATGTATGGAACAGCAAGCACTAAAAAGCACAGGTGACAGATTTTCACAGAATAGGTTAAACACTTGAAACCCGAACAGAGGCAGCGGAAGATGAAATATCATATGTCCATAACGATGCTAATGCGCATGATCAGCCGGATCGAACTTTTAGTCTCACCAAAAATCTGGGAACCGTCAGGACCAGTTCGGAATCAGTTCTGTACCAATTCGATATGATCCGCGAACGCAGAACTGTAACTAAAAATTCAGAATTTTCTTACCGCGAACGCCGATTTTTGAAGTGCGCATGCGAAGTCGTTCAGAATCAATCCCGAATCGGAACCGCGAACGAAGCTATTGTTTAATATTCATCACAACTGTAGGTAACTTAACAATCTGAAATAAAAGACGAAGTTCTTCTATGACATGCGATGACTGACTGATGCTAAATGTTCTTGATTATTATTTTTTCTCGTGCATTCCATTATTATCAGTATTAAGTTAGGCGAATTTTGTTACTCAAATAGCTTCACAACGATTGGATATAGGTATGAATTTCCAGCATCCATTATGGTCTGGTGCAGTATGTCATCAAAATGAGTAGGAAAAGTTCATTTTATTGATGGAAATGTGAATACAAACAAATATTTGGCAATTTTAGAAGAATCGCTTTTACCAGTGATGGAAGAATGTTTGACATCCGGCCAAGATTTTGGGTTTCAGCAAGATGGATAGATGGAAGAAAATAATGTACCACTTTTGAAATAGGTTTCTAGCAGTCCAGATCTGTCACCTATTGAAACTTTGTGGCACGAGATGAAAAAGGTTCTACGACAACATCCTGCTCGTACAATCACCGAACTGAGACAACAGCTTCAAGAAATATGGGATTGTTTTATACCAAATTTTTGCCAAAACTTGGTTAACACTATGCCCCAAAGAATTTCAGCCGTAATAAAAAATAAAGGTGATGTTACCCAATGGTAATCTTTCAATTGTTGCTTTGTTAACTTCGCGCATTTATTCGCACATTGTTTATTTGTTCAGATGTTCTATTAGTTATAGGTCTAAGTGATTTCAAATATGTATTTTTTACAACTAGAGTGTATCTAAAATGTTTTTGGGAAAATAAATTGTTTTAGAAGTCAATAGTTTCGTCATGTTTAGTTTATAAAGGCATATTGTGGTACAAATCTTGAAGTGGGCCAACTGAAGTGGGAAGGGGCTCGTACTGTTGCTTCGTGAGGTGTAGACGTTCAGTATGTACATTCTCTTGCTTCGTGGGGTATAGTATTTTGATAGTGTGATTGTGTAGAGACAGTATTTTATAGTGACAGAGTTGAAATGGCAAGTAAAATTGAGAAACGCTTTTAATGGATGTTGTCAGTCAACCTCATGTTGACATTGAAGCAATTTTGAAATCCTTCAATATTAAGGATGCTATTTTGAATGCTGCATTTGCTTGGCAGCAAGTAAAAAGCATGATCCTGATAAAATCTTGGAAGAATATTTGGCCCAACAACTCACATCTTGCAATATGCAACACCGTATCCAACAGCGATTCTGAACCTATTTTAGAGGTTGCACTTGAAATTTGTAACGAAGTGAAACTTGCGTCAGAATCAATCGAATAATTCAGAACATGGACTACTGAGGACAACCTTGCTGATGATGTGACAGACGAAGAAATAATCCAGGAAGTCACGACAGTACATTACGACGTGGTCGAGGAGGCAGTGCCGGAGAAAAACTTCACACTATCAGCTGTGATGAAGCGGTATCAGCAGCCAATACTTTGCTTCGTTGGTGCGAGGAGAGAGAACTAAATTTTTCAAACATTTTGATGTTAAAAGGGATTCAAGAACAAGCAATCAAGGACTGTCTGCGTAGGAAGAAACAGAAGACAATCACAGACTTTTTCCAAGTGTAAAAAGCCGTATTTTGTTTGATACATTTTACCATCATTGTATGCATTACCTAGTTTTTTACATATGTAATAAATTACATATATGCACTATTTAATACTTTTAATCATCGTGTTTTCAGATTCTCCTAAATACTTAATATACAGTTATTAATACTATTGCATTCGAAAATAATAAACATAGTACATACTATTTTTCCTTGATCAAATGTATTAAGAAAAAACCATTCTTGATAATCCGACATTTTCGGTAATCCGACACCCACCCGGTCCCATACCTGTCGGATTATCAAGAGACAACTGTATACCAAGAGATTGACAAGGGAGGTTTCGACCTTTTCATTGGGCCACCCTGAATATCCATTTATTGATGGTGGAGGACAACTACGCGCCCATAGATCGGTAACTGTCTTTCAGTAGAAGTGCAGGAGCCTTCTGCCATCTTCAGCCTACGTGCCGAATATATATCAAGCTTTGATGAACCATCTGTATGTGGTGTTTATCAGTATTGTCACCGCTTCCAGCACAACAAACTGAGTATTTCAGCAGACCATATCCGCTTGTTTGCCTCCCATCGACTAGGCCAATTCCGCACTGATAACTGCTGATAAGCATGAAACGACGTTGGATATGAGGTCGAAACGTATACGTGCTACAAAAATATAAGGCGTTCTTCCGCGAATACCTACGCAAAATTTTGCATTTTCGACCACTGTTTTGTCCGAAGGCCTCCGTGGAAATTGAAGTACGGGGAAATCCAAAGCGCGAGAAGCATGAAATACAGCTGCGTTCGTTGCCTTGTCACTCGGGCTGCTAGGCAACCTAGTGCTTTTTAGCATTCAGTGGTATTTGGATTTCTCTGTATACAAAAATCCCCATATACTGTCCGGCAGGGTATTACGTATCTTGGAAGGTGACATTATGTCGTTTTTGCGACATTATATTGGTTCTTTTGTGACATTATGTAGGTTTTTCTCCAAGACGTCAACTTAGCATTAGCTGTTAACGTGTTGCCTAAACGTCATTATGCTTCAGCTATCAATGCTTGGCTCTGATGTGATGTAACATCTGATTCAGAGATGGTAGTATTGGAGGTCTAAGCTGAAAACTTACTATAGCTGGAGTATGTTAAAACTAACAGATAAAAAAATGTGGTACATACAGGAATATTTGATGAGCAAAAATGGAATAACCGATAAATCCACTTTTAACTATTTTTGAGTTAGTCATGGAATTCGGTTAATTTCGATATGCTCTATCTGTTTTTAAAGGTAGATATGAGCAAAAGCCGATAAGTGCTCACAAAAAATGGAATTTCAAGAAGTTTTAGGTAAGCGGATATCGCAAATACTCTCGTACTTCATTTCTCACTTTAAAATGAAAGAGTAGGATGTAACTTGCCCGAAAATATCATTTTTTATTTATAGAACTTCGATGTTGCATTCTTGGTGGTAATACTCCAGAATAGAATATAACATACACTGTATAGTACCAAGGAAAACAGATGTGAAACTAAAAAACCGTTGGTTGAAAACCAGACGTGTTATTACACATTAGCTTATTAGCTTAAATAACAGATCAAAATGCATGCGTAAATGATGGTATTTACCTGGTAAACTGTGTAGAGGTGTTGTTTTGTAATTTTTTCAATGTCTTCTTGAAGTTTCTTAACCATTTTTTACGAGTATTTTCAATGAGATCAAAGTATTAGCGTTTAAATAAAATATTTGAAAGTACAAACAATTCTCAATGGCCATTTTATAACGCTCATTTCTTGGCTGATAAAATAAATGATGTCCATTGTTGCCAATTTGTGCCTTTTTTAAGAGAAATACGTATTAGAAATGAGTTTATTTGCAAGACAACAGTCTTGTCTTGTCTTGTAAGTGGCTTGTTTTATGAAAAGTTGTCCCAGTATTTATCGAAAACTAGATGAAATTTTGAACAGTATGTGTATAAACAGTGGAAAATGCACCAGCGGCTCGCGTGATATAAAAAATACAAAAGGCACCAGCGGTCATGGCCTATAAAAATATCGATTCGTCGATTTGGACCACCTCGCCAGGTCCACCCAACATATCATCGCCCAACATTGTAGTTAAATAAAGATCAACGATCATTTCATCAAATCATCAAAAAACTTGTAATGTTCTTTCTTATGTTTTCATTATTTAGTGATTTGCAGCAGCCACTTTTTCAGCTATTTCTCATATATATCACCTTTAGTTAGGTATCTTTTGTAATATCAGCTTCACTTTAAATAATTCTTCATGTTCACACATACAAAAAGTGAATAGATTATAACTATAATATAGGAAAAACAATAACCAAAGTACTTTTGTGCTAACGCTATCGTAGGGCGCAAGGTGGATTTAGTACAGCAAAACCTGCCGACCACACCTCCAAATCGCATTTCCATGACAATCCTGTGCCGAATGCACATTTTTGCGCTAGAATATAAGTAAGAATTTGACAATCAAATTAAGGTATATATTACTATCAATGATTTGGCAACACCGCAACTAGATGGAGAGAATATGACATTGCCGGTGGTGTAGTGATGGGAATAGTTATCTGAAATGAAAGAAATGACTACTTAACAATGAACTATTTTCATCATTAAAATAATGCAAAATTGCATTATTGCGATGAACAGTGTCACAGTAACTTACAGTGTAGGTTATATTCATACGATTTTCGACAACCTTTTGTATAAACAAGAAGAAAACAGCTAACAAAGCAGCAAAAAAAAAACGGGGAAAGTAGTAATGCACAAATTTAAATATAACCTCTCTTCAAATAGGATATCACAAACAATCTATCTGGCACAGCTAATAGGTATATTTCATGGGCAGCATATTTAGCAATATTTTTTCACATAGAAAATATCACTGACCTTTACACATACAGACCGATACACATAATCATCGAGATATGGCCTTGCTACTCTGCTACTCAACCACACATCTCTTTCCTGGCATTCTGCAACTAACAAAGCATGACGGCAACCAGTCGTGTCGTTGAGTCATTTCTCCATAGACTCACTATTTTGATGGCGCTAACAGTGCTCATAGGGAGTGAATGCAGAATGTACCATTTGCATTTTGGAACTATACAGTGAGTAGATCTGATCAAAAGAAATGTTTTTTTCCTTTAACATTTTTGTGGTAAAATTAAAGTAACAAAGTTATAGCCCTTTAGAAGTTTGAGTACCACCCTGTCTCAATAATATTATGTGCTCGTGTTTGGCAACAACGGATATAATCCGCCTTATCGGTTCATCCCATCGGAAACAAAAAAGCGAAAGAATTTGAAACGCTGATCCCGATGTTTTTATTCAGTCGATGTGTCAGTCGGTAACGCGTGAGTGAATAGTGGTGTTTGCTGCGTGGCTCAAACGAAATAAAAAATGGCACATGTCTATGCGGATCGGTTTCCCAATCGAGTGCAACCAACCACTCGTGCCTTTGTTAATGTAGTACAACGGGCTCGTGAATCAGGTGACTTAAGACCTCACAGGAGAGGGCATGCCGGTGCTCCAAGACCTCACGATCAAATACAGGTCCGCACTGAAATACTTGTTGGGAGGATACTTTATAAAACAAGGTAAATTTTTTTTTAATTTTTTTTCATTTTTACACACATATTTTGGTTTATCTTCCTTCTACAATCATTATCTGAAAATTAATGACTCAACTTCAAAGTCACCCTGTATAGGCAGCACGTTGACGCTTAGTCGCTTTCTTCTTGAGGTTTTAAGGGTTTTTACATAAATAGCCTTGGGGCAACATAATTTTCCGGAGTTACGTCGCTGCTAATATATCACCGAGTTGCGGATAAGTGATAAAACCCTGTCTATGTCTGTTGCAGAAACGGATTATTTTATAGCAGCTATTAAAGTGAAACATCAGCCGCGGTTCTATTTTGTTGAGCGCCCCCGACGTGTGAAACTCGAAATGCGAGTGGCGTAATTCAACGATTCTGCTCGTATCGATAATGTTTTCGCCAGCGTTATAAATATAATACGGGCGGAATCCGGCGTCCAGTTATGTTCGGTGATTCTGATAATGGCTGATTTGTTCATTTATGCTCCTGTGATATAATTTGCATGAATTCAAGGGTATTTGGTTATTCGTAGAACGCTTAGGCCCGATTTTACTAACAGATCAAAATTATAAATCCGGATCAAAATGGACCAATGAAAACGCATTTTTCTAGTAGCGGATCTAATGAATATAATCGATTATCTCATAAGTAATATCATCAGAGCATCTAATTTTTCCGAAAAATTCGAATAAACACACACGCTGCAGGTGAAAAAACCCTCGTCTTTGGCTCGGACTTTTGTTGCCACCAGCACTCATGCTCGTACTTTGAGTTGAGTTTTTTCGATTTTTTTTTTCACAGGAAAAGATTAGATGCCCGTTTTGTATTTGATAAGACTACTTTATGAGTAACAGATTATTCTACATACACATAGCTTAAAAAACACACTACCTATTATACATTTTCACTACATAAGCTGACTAGCACTCTTTAAAAACAACATTACAAAACTTAGTGACAATAAAATCAAAAAAAAAAAAATATGTTTAGCGTCATTTGAAGCCACTTGTTCACTGTTTTCTGTCTTTTCTCCTCAATCGAGTGATACTGGATTGCACTGCATGGTGGCAAATTCTATCTCGACAACCTACAAGCCGTTACTAGATTCCAACAATAAATTCCACCCTTCGAACCCAACTCTACCAATGGCTACTTCATACTTCATCCCGAAGCATCTTTCACTTAATATCAGCGAACTATCCCACGGAGTATGGCGGAGGGTCCACCACACATCTCCAGCAATTAATCTAGTTGTTATCGATTTCAGATTACTACCCTTCAAGTGTTCACTTACCAAACTCTCCCACAGTTCATCCCTAAGGGTTAGCCGGCTCTTGATATCGCCACGCTCGAGGTCTCAAGAAGTCCAGGGGTGTTACAAGATGTTTACAGTTTTGGGATTGCATAGATCATTTTCGCAGTGGGGTTCTATTGCTCGGCCTGCCCCTTGCTGGTATGCTCTAAATGGGTATTGTTAATGTTTCAGACGATACAGTCGAAAGTATTGAATTATTGTTAGACAAGATGGGAGTTTAGATTAGACTGGAGGTTACAATTCAACTGTCTGGACGAGAAAAACATACCAATTATATTTTGTCTAACTTATATTAGGTGTATTGCTAGGTCGACACAGAAATGTCCTCATCTACGAGCCCCTTCCCACTTCAGTTGGCCCACTTAAAGATTTGTACCAAAATATGCATTTATAAACTAAACATGACGAAACTGTTTGCTTCTAAAATAATTTATTTTCTCAAAAACATTTTAGATACACTCTAGTCAAAAACATATTTGAAATCACTTAGACCTATAACTAATAGAACACCTGAACAAATAAACAATGTGCGGATAAACGCGTGAAGTTAACAAAGCAACAATTGAAAGATTACCATTGGTTAACATCACCTCCATTTTTAATTACGGCTGAAATTCTTTGGGCCTAGTGTTAACCAAGTTTTGGCAAAAATTTGGTGTAAAACAATCCCATATTTCTTGAAGCTTTTGTCTCAGTTCGGTGATTGTACGAGCAGGATGTTGTCGTACAACCTTTTTCATCTCGTGCCACAAAGTTTCAATTGGTGACAGATCTGGACTACTAGAAACCCATTTCAAAAGTGGTACATTATTTTCTTCCATCCATTTTATAGCCTTTTTTGAGGTATGGCACGCTGCACCATCTTGCTGAAACACAAAATCTTGGCCGGATGTCAAACATTCTTCCATCACTGGTAAAAGCGATTCTTCTAAAATTGCCAAATATTTGTTTGTATCTACATTTCCATCAATAAAATGAAGTTTTCCTACTCCTTTTGATGACATACTGCCCCAGACCATAATTGATGCTGGAAATTCCACTTCTTTCTTCAGACAGTCAACATGGAATGCTTCATTTTTTTGCGAATAACTCTACTGTGACTATCACCAACACAAACTTCGAAGCGGGCCTCATCACTCCATTGTATTGCACATCATTGTTGAGGTGTCCATTGTCTATGTTCTAAGCCGATTTTGCAGTGGAGTTAATAGTGGCTTCTCTTTGGCCTATAAACAAGTTGTGCAACTTTAGGGTTTTTACTTCACTTTTTTGTATAAGAAAACTTACCTTGCAAGTGCTAAATCCCTGTTTGTAGGCCTCTCTATGAGTTGTGGACCTCGAAATTATCCTCCCAACAGCATCACTCCACAGAGCACTTAACTGTAAATAATTGGCATGCCTGTTTTTCACGATTATTCTTCTTAATGCTCTTCGGTCAGCATTTGTGATATTACTTTTTTTCACATATCGTGGCTTAATATTATCTGGACCAGTTACGTTATGTCTTCTAACAATATTTCTCACACTTTACCGCGATAAGTCTAACAAAGTTGCAATTACTGAGGTTGATTTCCCAGAATTAAAAAGTTTAATGATGAGTAACCGAATTTTTTCACTAATAACCTTTCCTCTACCCATTTTGAAAACCTTAACTACCCAAAACTATTTTTAACGTATTCTGACAGCTGTGATTAATAAGAACAATTGTCATGGCTTTTATTTTTACAGCCACCTATGCGTTATAGACTTATTTTGCATTGAAATGAAAATAGGTTGATATGCTGTAATTGCAACATGTGTTATTTTTATGCTGCAAATTTGATTAGGGATTGATAAAGTTGGTGTTTTCTACTATATATTATCAAAATATTCATTGTTAATATTTTAAACCTATAACATCCTGCTACATTTTTATCATTTGTGTTTGTTAAGAAAAAAACTAAAATTTCAATAGTTGGGCCAACTGAAGTGGGGCGGACCTCGTAGAGGATCGTTTATGGTCTAGCTGCCTATTATCAGATTTACTGCGAAATAAGGCAAAAATAACTGCCAAGTTATTTTTGGTTTGTCTTTTGAGTTCTGGAGATAAGTGCTGCAATAACGTTTTTGTGCCTCGCGGATTACTTTGTTATAAATCTTATCCCGGAATAGTAGTTAATAATCGGATCATATTCTTTGAATTGATTACTCAGGGTGATTGCATTGCAAACACAGCCAAATTCCACAACTGAGGTATTTGTTGAGGAAATCAGTGTTCTGTTTATCAAATTTCCTAATAATTCCATTCAGATCATTTCTTATCACCTCACCTCCAACGACCTTTTGAGATGTGCAGCCACTAATCGTGAAAAGTAAAGTAATTTGAATGTAATTTTACAAGTATATTGCTGAGGAAAAAAGAATTTCTTACGATTTGCCTCTTGTCTTTTCCCTAATACACTAATGTTGAAATCGTGCATAGCTTCATCAATATCCTTACAAGACTGTGTAGAATTTTATCAACTGAAGGACAAGGGGGACGGTAAACAGAACCTATTATCACTTCCTTATTGTTTACTTTACAATCAACAGCGCAACATTGAGAACACTGCTCATGACTAAGTTCAGCTACTTCGTTGTGGGTAGTGAGTTATAAGTTATACTTGATGTATGCTGAAATCTGCTGATGGACCTCGCATCAACCTGTACCGAAGGTTACATATCCCCGGGATACGTGCTACATCAGAATGACGCACTTCTGATCAGACTAGCAGTTAACGTGTTAAAAGATGTTGGTTCATACTGCAAAATGTATTGTTTGCTGTTTTGTATGAATTTTTACATAGAATTCTAGATCGAATTCTGGAGCAAGCGGAAATGGCAATATCGTACCTCTCCTATAGTCTAATGTTGGTTGGTCAATATTTTCTCTTGTATCTCCAAGATTACAGTGCTATTGCATCAATCTCCAAGGCGTCTATAGAGGGTGTCCCGGAAAAAGTGTGCAATATTCTACCAGCGGTTTCTAGAGCTTAAAATAGAAAAAAAGGTTTATATAAACATAGGTCTTTTAAAGGGGCTCCCCTGAAGATGGTTTTTCCTTAATATTTCCGAAATGTGTTGAGACAAAGATATAAAATTTGGCATTCTAGCCTAGTTTTTTATGCTGGATTTAAAAACAATAACAATTTTAGACAGTTTTGTTTGGAAGCGTATGTTACAGGGACGGCCTCAGGTTATTTTAGCACCAACATTTTTTTGTGATTCTAATTTTGAAATTCAATTTTAGAATTTAAAAATCTAGAGGTTTCTACATAAAAAGGTACTCTTATTGAATATCCATAAATTGTGCCATTTTTGAATAAAATCAAACTAAAGAATTTGTAGGAAATCTACTGCGAATTTAAACGAATTCTTGAATAATTTTCCATGGCAATGAAAAAACTAATTTCATAATTGGTAAATATTACATAAATACATATTTATATTGCAGCATAGCTAACATTTAGGCAAAAACAGAAGAAATAAATTTTTTCTACGAACGAAATTGAAACTTGTTTAAAAAAGAAGACATACAGTTGGATATACTTAAAACTAGATTTACAATAAGTGTTCGAATAAATTCCCATTTTGTTGGATACAGAGTCACGCTCGACGAATTAATGGTTTCGTAGCCCGAAAAGTCTAAAACCTTTTTCTGCTTATTTCATTTGCAGCCTGATGGATTCTTTGAAGTAAATCTTCTTGAGTATTTACTTCAGTCGAGTAAAGTAGGTCTTTTAATGACCCCCAACAATAAAAATCCAATGGATTTAGGTCACGTGAACGCGACGGCCACGCTATAGGATCTCCTCGGCCTAACCGCCTGTCTGGAAAATTGACATTCAACCAATTTCGAACATTGCGTCCAAAATGTGCAGGGGCGCCGCCATGTTGGAAAAACCCATTTTCTTGAAACTGCTGGCCCACATCCAATGGTATTATATCCAAGAGCTTATTCTGAAGAAAGTTCAGATACACCTCTGAATTAAGACGATTAGGAAGTACAATAGGCCCAATTATTTGATCCCCAATTACTCCTGCCCATAACTTCAATCAAAATCTATGTTGGAAATTTGTACGGCGAACAACTTTTGGATTTTCATCTGACCAGTGATGTATGTTATGGAAATTAAAAGCACGATTCCTAGTAAATATTGACTCATCCGACTGTAATATTCTAGGAATAGTGTTTTAATTTGCTAATATTTACTGGCAAAACTCGATTCGTGGTAAAAAATCTGCCTCCGTGAAATGCTGCACCCTTTTAAAATGATAAGGATGTAATCCTTGCATTCTTGCCATTCTTCCTATCTAAAATTATTATTTTTAGGATAACTATCAAGTAGGTATTCATAAATTTTTCTTACTATTGATCGAGGTAAGTATCCATAATTTCTGAAACATTTCGTATGCTTATTTGCGGATTATTTTCAAACATATTTAATACAATATCCATACGATGATTTCCCAGTGGCTTTCCTGAGACCTGCATGCGCTGAAAACATCCATCGTTTGACAAATTCCGGTGAATATCAGTAAACATTCGACGTGCAGGTACTATGCGATTGGGAAATCTTCTTTGATATTCTCTTACGGCTGCCAATGAACTGCCATTGCAACACTCGTACACAAAATGCATGTCAGTCTGTTCTTTGTCTGCAAATCTTGGCATTCCAAATCGATTTAATAAAAATTTTGATTTTAATCTAGTAATTTTACACTGCTAACAATGTCAGCTTAACGTCAAAATACGTCATAACAAATCAAAACAACTTTTGTTTGCAGTCATGGCTGTCTATGTATAATCAACAATTCATTTAAATTCGCAGTACATTTCCTATCATGTGACAATTTTTTTAGTTTGATTTTATTCAAAAATGGCACAACTCATCGATATTCAATAAGAGTACCCTTTTATGTAGAAAACCCTATATTTTCAAATTCTAAAATTGAATTTCAAAAATAGAATCACACAAAAATTTTGGACCTAAAATAACCTGGCCGTCCCTGTTACATCCGATTCCAAACAAAACTGTCTAAAATTGTTAATATTTTTAAATCCAGCATAAAAAACTAGGCTAGTATACCAAATTTTATGTCTTTATCTCAACATGTTTTGGTAATATTAAGGAAAAACCATCTTCAGGGGAGCCTCTTTAAAAGACCGTTGCGCCCTTAGGGGACGTTTGTCGACCTATAAACTTTTCTTCCTATTTTAACCTCTAGAAACCGCTGGTAGAATATTGCACACTTTTTTCGGGACACCCTGTATATCTACTGTATTTAAATCAAGAGATCCTATTTATGTGATAGACCAAAACTATCATTTTGCATAACCCTGCATAGCTATGTCACAGGGTTCTTTTTACCCACGCCCATGGAGGCTTCTGCATCTGACCGAAATTTATGCCTGCTCCAGACATTCGAATTATTAGGAGGGAACTCACGGACTGTTCGAGGGGGTGTTAACCGGGAGTACTTCGTTATGAAGTTAAAGTATAGAAAATTTGGGTAATCTCCTCTCTAATTCTCTGAAATTTAAATGATTTATTAAATCCAACCGCTCGGGAGTGCCCCATTGTTAGGATTATTACAGTGGCGCTACAAAGATACTTTTTCTTAAATATCATAAAATATAAGTGAACGAGATCACAACGGTCTGTTTCAAGTTTTCAATATTACAGCTAGGAAGCAGACAATTATGTAGGTCCCATGGAAAAATGCGTGCATAAAGGGGCTATAGAAGATATAACAAGTCACACATACAGGGTGGTGTTCTCTTCAGTTTGACTTGTCATTTTGTTAAACAAAAACACGTTTTGTAGTTATAAGCTTGTATCGGATACCAATTTATGGACGCTCTTTGCCAATGAAAAGCTTACAATGGCTCCTCCGCCCAAGGTGTAAGACCCTTCGAGATTTCGACATGCAGATTGGTAGATCTTCCTTTCGATAAAATATAAGTAAGAGCCATGAAATACCAAATAGAGCTTTTCTCCATTCAGAACTATTACAGTATACAGGGTGGCGCATCGAAAATGAAACAGCCGCATTTACTGGCAGCTCAGTTTTTTTTTTGGAAAAACGCTCACACCCGTAGATTTTGTTTTCGAGGGGGACACAAGTTTGGCAAAAAATCACGTTAGCACGTGCAGCCCCCTAAGCGGGGGTGACACCACCCCCAAAATCTTAAATGGAAAGGGGGGTCGAGTGTCTTTCAATTCTCTTTACAATGATATAAAGTTAATGTACTTCAGTTCAGTAGTTTTGAAGATTTATTGATTTAACGCTTAAATAACACTAAAACAACATCATTAGTGGAGATCAATACATTTGGCAGCGAAGTAATTTAAAAATGAAGAATGAACTGACCCGTTGGGCAAGTAAATGTTGAAAATGCCAACATGACTCTCCATGCAATAATAAAGATTTTGCTCAAAACGTTGCCGCACATTTTGCAATATTTGAGGAGTAATTTGAAGGCACTCATTCACAATTATTTGTCGCAGGTCTTCTAATGATGTTGGCTGAGTAGCATAGATTTTGCTTTTTAAGTGACCCCACATAAAGAAATCCAAAGGTGATAAATCTGGCAATCTTGGGGGCCATTCAATGGCACCTCTTCTACCAATCCATCGATCTGGAAACATCTGATCTAAATATTGTCGGACACGTAGTGCGTAATGTGGTGGGGCACCATCCTGTTAGAACATCAACCTATTCGCAATGTACCGCCGATCATTCTGATTTTCAATTATGGCTGTTAATGCAGTATCTATGGCGTCTTCCAGTAATTCCAAATACATTTCATTGGTCAAATTCCCAGGTAAGAAAAAAGGACCAATAAATGATTGCCAAAAATACTATCCCAAACATTTAATTTTTGTGGCTGCTGTGTATGAACCTCATGACAAATTCTGGGATTAGAATCGGACCAATATCGGCAGTTATGACGATTTACCACGCCGTTTAAGAAAAAGAAACATCCGTCGGAAAAGCAAGTGTTGAATAGAACATGTTCATCGTTTATAATTCGTTCACTCATATCTTCACAAAATTGTAATCGCCGATCAAAATCGTCTTCATTAGGTTCTTGTACCAGGTGAATTTTATACGGATGAAAACTATGGGCCTTTATAATCCGTTGGACAGTTCGTCGACTAACACCACACATAGTCTCCAATTTTCGGGTACTCAACGTAGGATCTACATAAACTTGCCCTAAAACCCCCACGTCTATTTCTTCGTTCCTTATGGGATTTTCAATGTTGCGTTTTTTATTGGCGACTGACCCAGTTTCCCGAAATTTAGCTACGAGTTCTAGAACATATTTTCGATGCACGTTACTGTTCCCATGTCGCTCATTAAATATTTCTGCTGTTCTACTGGCGCACTGATTATTTCCGGAAAATATTTTGATAATTTCAACTCTTTCTGCTGTGGAATATACCATGGTTAATTTATGTAATAGAGCGTTACAAGTTACTTTAGCAACAAATTTTGGTCAAATCAATCGCAAACTATGTACTAAATTTCTATTTAAAATAAGTACGAGATATTTCCTTATCTTTCTTCAAGAAATAACTTTTTTGCCACAAAAAACGCTCCAATAGCTATTTTCAACAACAAAATGATAAACAAACCATGGGCGTGAAGAAACGCATTTAATTATTAAGTAAATTCTTTTAGTCAAATTTCTTCTGAAAGTAGGACAAACTAATCTGATGTACCTATTAGAGTCTACTTCAAGCTTTAGATCAATAATTCTTCAAAACTACTGAAGTGAAGTACATTATTTTTATATTATAAAGGGAATTGAAGGACCGTTAAAATAAGGTATCACTCGATCCCCCTTTCCATTTAAGATTTTTTGGGTTGGTGTCACCCCCGCCCAGGGGGCTGCACGTGTTAACGTGATTTTGTGCCAAACTTGTGTCCCCCTCGAAAACAAAATCGACGTTTCTGAGCGCTTTTCAAAAAGAAACTGAGCTGCCAATAAATGCGTCTGTTTCGTTTTCGATGCGCCACCCTGTATATGAGAAATTGAAATAAAAAAGCGCATGCTGCAACTCCAAGTCATTCATTTCAATTCCTGCTTTCACACTAAACCTACATGAAATGAGACTGCTGCTACTAAAGAACTCCTTTAATATTTATCATCAAGTTTTCAGTTATGGTACAACCTCGCCATGGTTTCTTAGGTTTACCAGAAACGCTGAATGTATGCCTGTATTAACGATAATGATAATAGTAATAATAAAATTAATGAACTGGTGCTCTCACACAAAAATGTGTTTGCACACAGTAGAACATAAGAGGGTAAGTAAAAACAACAAGCAATGCATAAAATAAGTCTAATATAAAACATAAAGTGGCAATAAAAGATAAAACAGTCAATAAAACCTAAGTTAAAATTTGGATTAACAATAAATAGAGATGGTCAAACAATTATAAGAAAAAGTGAATACAATAAAAATTATGCCAGGCTGAAAAAACTAAAGTTGAGGAAGTCTTCGACGGAAACATTTCACAGTTTTGCCCAATTGTTCAGTTCTCATTCTATTTGATTTGGCAGCATGTTGTATAATTTAGCTCGTGGTAATAATTGCCATTTCTAGTTTTGGAAAGGCGAAGACGATTTGGACACAAATGGCCTTTGTTTTTGGTGTTGTAATTATGACTATCTTAATGAGTTGTATAATTGTGATAGTGAGTTTTAACATGTATGTCATGACACTTAATGAATTCATTCCTGCAAGGATCCCCGAACCTCAAATCTAAAACATCTTCTCTGTATGCTAAGCATTCTAAGCATGTGTGGAGAAGGACCAAATGCTGGATTTGTCATCGTATGTCATAATACTCTGGGAGTATGCATAGTAACTGGTGGGCAGTGTCTTTTGAGACACAGAATTTTTCAGATTACGTAGCAGATAGATAGCTTTTGTCAAAGATTTTGTAACATGATTTACCCAAAGAAAAGTCAACATGCACCAGAGAAACTTTACTGTTCTTGCGTTGTCGTCATTTGCGCCAAAGTTCCGCAGCGAAATAGTCACTGTCTGAACTTTGTTTCCATTTAAGGTCAACCTGTTAACAACATAGCAGTCCTAAATGCCCCTCCTGCATGCTGCGGATTCATTATCTAGGTTTTATAAGGTGCTGTGAGTTGCAAGAAGAGTAGTTTCATCGGAATATAAGAACAGTTTGCTAGTAGTACTGCTACTGAGGCAATTTTCTTCTATAACAAGAATAACAATGTTCCAGGTACACATCCTTGAGGAATCCATACAAAATTGTGGTGACAGATCTGCAACTTTTGTGTTCCACAAATTGCTGATTTGCAGACAGGTGAGGCTTGAGAATTTTCACACTGGATGGAGCGGTGGAATAGAAAGGAAGCTTCGTCATTGGTATCACATGCTGCATACAATCACAATTCGATCGAAGACGCCCGCCTTCACGTATAAATTGTCAGGCTTCCGTTAATCTGACGATGCTCTATGTTACGCCTTTCCTTGCAAATAAACAAATGCTAGACAACTCACCCTTTCACTCCTTGCCAGCTCTTTTTGTAAGTCTATCTGTTTGTCCATGGGTCTCTCGAATAGGACGTTCTATGTCATCGTGGGGTGCGTACAATGATGACACCGATTTTAATGAGCTGTGTGAGGCAAGAAAAAAATGCTCAAAGTCGATGCGCCCACTTCGGGAGTATTAGTACACCAAGACTGAATTAGTAGGTAAATTAGGCAACTGCTTAAGACATACTCTTATAGGAGAAGATATAATTGCACAACTAGCGAATTTCGTAAATAGTAGCAAACGGTAAAGCGTGACCAGACAATCATTAGTTTGAGCAAGTATTTGATAAGGGACTATTGACTCAGCTTTAAGTCAAATTTCTTCAAGCTATTATTTTACGTTATACGAAAGGACAATTCCTTGATATTCGTTTATCAAAACCTGGAATCGACAAAATTTGTTTTGTGTAAGTTCGTTTGGTTAACACTGTGTACTCAAACTATACTAAGTGACATATAAATCCGAACACCCAGTTTAAATGGTTTTATTTTAATAAAAGTTGGTGAAAGTATTTATCTTACTGTAAATAACAAGTGAAAAAATTTTCAGTCTTATCAGTTGGACATTCCGGTTTTTATACTGCTTTTTTTTTAATTCACTAACGCTCTAAAAATGAATATGTCAGCCGCAGTAAAGAATCAACGTTGGCGGATTTTGGTTCTTGACATCCTTTACGATCGGTTACGATGCCTAGAGTACGAAGACCTGTACGATTTCGTCAACTTAATGAGTTTGATAGGGGCCGTATAGTGGGACTTCGGGAAGCTGGACTTTCTTTTCGGGCAATTGCAGTTAGAGTGCAAAGAAGTGTAGACACTGTGGTTAGGTGTTGTCAGGCATGGCTTCGAGAAGGCCGTACGCAAAGAGCAAGGGGCACTGGACGCCGCCGTAGAACAACAGACCGTGAAGATCGCCGCCTAAGATTATTGGCCTTAAGGGACCGTTTCTCCACTACCAGGTCCATTGCAAATGAATGGTTTGCAGAACACGGAAGACCTATTGGCATGCGAAGTGTTTACCGACGAATGAGAAGTTTTGGCTTGTTTTCATACCGCCCACACTGGGTCCTCCCTTTAACTCGAGAACACCGAAGTAATCGCCTTGAGTGGTGCACACAACGGACACTCTGGGATCAGAAATGGGACAGTATTGTCTTCAGTGACGAGTCTCGATTTTGTTTAGGCATGCACGATGGTCGTGCCAGGGTTAGAAGGCGACGTGGTGAAAGGAGGAATCCACAGTTTCAGTTTCATCAGAGGTAACATGAACGCGCAGCGTTATATCCACGAAGTTCTAGAACCCCATCTGTTACCCTATCTTGACACCCTGGCAGATCAACTTTCCAACAAGGTAATGCCCGACCACATGTTGCAAGAGTCACAATAGACTTCTTTCAACATAATGATGTCACATTGTTACCATGGCCACCAAGATCTCCCGACTTATCCCCAATTGAGCACCTGTGGGATATGATGGGTAGGAGATTGCTCAATTTGCAACGTCCTCCTCAGACTCTAGAAGCACTTCGAGAGGAGTTGGTGGTTGCCTGGAATGAGATACCACAGGAGGACATTGACCACCTGATCAGAAGCATGCCTAGGCGCGTTGGAGAATGCGTAGCACATCAGGGTGCATCCACACATTATTAAAGGTCAAAGGGCTTTAAAGCAGTGCAATCATTTTTAAATTTTTATCATTTACTTATTATGCTTCACTAAGTACTTATACAAAATTTTATTAAAATAAAACCATTTAAACTGGTTGTTCGGATTTTTATGTCACTTAGTATACAAAAATCTCGTAGCATGCTACTTCTTAGAATCCTGGGGCATTACGTGTCTTGGACAGTGACATTATGTCGTTTTTTTCTGACATTATATATTCTTTTTGTGACATTGTGTAGGTTTTTCTGCACAAGATCAACTTAGCACTAGCTGTTGTACACTTGATGTGTACTCGCTCTGTAGCTGTACGTGTTGCCTAAGTGTCATGATACTAAGTAGCTATCAATGTTTGGCTATAATATGATGTACCAGTGGCGTTATTCGAGGACTAAGCTGTAAATTGTATACTATCGCTCGAAGGAAAAGGCAGTGCATAGGTGCATAGTGAGGATTTGTGTGGTAATAATCTGTGTCGATGAACGTTCCATTGGTTTCTTGTGTCAAATGTATGAGATGTATGCGAAGTTAGTTGTTTCCTCGCATAGCAAATGTCACTGATTTATAGACGCAGACCAACACACAGTGATCCAGCTATGATCTTGCTACTCTGCTACACAATCACACATCTTCTCAGACTATCTCGGCAATTCTGCAACCATCAAGACATGATACGAACTGCCTTGCGCAGCTTGCAACATGGTCATTGAGCGCCCAACCAGCAAAGTAGTGCTATAAGCTTTTGGTAAAAGAACTGTTCAGCCGTAAACGCTCTCTATTGCTATTGCATGAACACCAAAATGCTGGCTTAATGTTGTGTGGAATGCAAATTTCCTTGCTGCAGCATATCTGCTCTAAAATGAGGTGTTTAAAATATTCTTATAGCATAGTCATACAACACCTTATAGCACACATTTTGAACGGTTGCATAAACGTTTATACAACTATTTTATACGGCATATTTGCGCGGTCACGTTTACACAAGAAACCCGAGCCTTGTTGTTTTGGTGTGCACATTTACTACTTTAGCGAACAAATTTCTCAAAACGGAAGCACTTAAACGACTGTCGTTTAGTAACTGTTAAAGGCTGTACATCTGCAACAATATTACAACTTTTATAGTACAAAATTGCTGTGCCCGGCAGACGTTTGTTGCTAAGTATACTGGTATACAACTTCACCATAACCTAACTTTCTGCCGTCATCTTTTTAATTAAAATGCCATAACCAATATTTTAAGACATGCATATTGGTTTCAAAGGTTTTATCAACTATTCAAATAAGAGATATAGATCCGGTAGAAATTCTGGGTAAATCATTCTACTCTGTCCGTATTTCATTTTAGAGATCTACCAAATTTTTGTATAACACTTGCAGACAACACCAAAATATTCTAATAAACCAAAGACAACATGGACGATGCCATGATTATACATAACCACCCGCCATATTGGGCAAAAATATATTCCTCTATTGAAAATTAATTAAGTATGTTTCAGTTCGATATTACAGATATAAAGTCATAAACATTAATGTAATTGTGTCTAAATATAGGATTTGTGGAAGATTTAAGGCAGATAAGTTCAGTCTTTCATCTTAAAAATCTAAACATACTTTTGATCATTATTAAAATATGAATCAAATACGAAGCCCGTACAAATTTCGTAACTACTTTGCACGATAATCACAATAAAATTTGCTGCGCAAGAAATTCAATAACCCTATATCACCGTGTAGAAGTTTATCATATACCTGTGTATGAAATTCACAATGGCCGATATGTAAGTAAACAAGATGACACTGTAATGTGTTAGTTATCGCCTATACAATACATAAGAAATAGTTTGGTTGCAATAAAGTAGAATCATGTAACAGAATAGTTGTATAGTTGACAAAAACTGAATTCTGCACCGACGCTAATGTTCTATAGCGGCTGCAAGAGGTTTACACTTTTGTGGTATAACTGTTACCTGCAGCCCTTATACAACCTCTTAAATGACTGAAGTGTCCTATTAGGTGTGTCCATTTCGCTTGTATAGCTGTTCTAAGAGCGTTTTTCCAATGTTTTTACAGCATACAATGCTGTGTAAGGAAGACTGTATAATCGTTCTTGCAACTCTAATAGGAGTGATAGTTGTTAGTTGGGCGTGGCGTGTCGTTGAGTCATTCCTCCATAGATGGATGCTCACGGTGCTCATAGCAAGCCAACCCGAAGTGTACTTTTTGCACACTAGGAACTATTTTTGACGTTTTCTGTTTTTCACGTAATAGCCCTGCCGATCTTGTTTGCATGGACGGCTGAGCTGTTTCACCAGCTTCATTTGTAGATGAACACATCCAGAAGCTTACGGATTTCAGTGATCTTCCAAGAAGTTCAAACTTCTGACAGTGTCATGGAGAATAACCTATAGGTTAAGCGCGAGATCGATAGGTTCTCCTCCATTTAGTCAACAGTCTCCACAGGGTCATTCTGAAAACTTACGAGCAGTCAGATCAAGTTGGGAGACTTTCATATTTAAAGGGGTTCGCCAGCTTAAGATATCTAGGTTTTCCCTTTTCCAAATTTTTTGTAGATTGAGAAGATTCGCTGTGGCATTATTACTAATACACAGGGTATCCTGGCTAAGACTTTCATTTTATGAAGCGTTTGTAATAATGGGTGATTTTTTTGCTAGTATTTTTTTGGCAACACTGTTTTCGACAGATGACACGTGAATCGTGTCTTGTGTCATTGTCAAATTTGTTCAGTTTGGTCTATAATTTAACCATGAATCGAATTACGAACGAACAACGCTTGCAAATTATTCAATTTTACTATAAAAATTCATGCTCGGGTAAGAGAGTGCATCGAGCAGTGCTTCCAATTTATGGGCAATTCGGTCGGCCTACTGAGGGAGCTATTCGGAAGCTGGTGACTAAATTTCGAACCCAGTTTATATTATTGGACATTAAACCACCAACACGCAGACGTAGAGAGAGGACTGAAGAAAATATTGCGGCTGTATCCGCCAGTGTTAGTGATAACCATGAAATGTCGATTCGCCGCCGTTCGCAGCAATTGGGCCCCTGTTACTCCACTATGTGGAAAATTTTGCGACAGGATTTGGGTGTGAAACGTTACAAGATACAGCTAGTGCAAGGATTGAAGCCACACGACCTCCCACAACGTTTCCAATTTGGTGAATGGGCGTTGGCAAAGTTGGAGGAAGATCCACATTTTTATCGAAGAATTGTGTTCAGCGACGAAGCTCATTTCTGGTTGAATGGGTACGTTAACAAACAAAATTGACGCATCTGGAGTGAAGACCAGCGATAAGCATTGCAAGAGCTACCAATGCATCCCGAAAAAATCACTGTTGGGTGTGGATTATGGGCCGGTGGCATCATCGGGCCGTACTTCTTCAAAGACGACAATGGCCGTAATAAAACGTAACTGTGTACGGCGAGCGCTACTGTGCGATGATAACAAACTTTTTTTTGCCCAAAATGGAACAGCTGGACTTGGCTGACATGTGGTTTCAACAAGACGGTGCCACATGCCACACCGCACACGAAACAATGGCTCTATTGAGAGGCGAGTTCGGTGAACAGTTTGGGGCCCGTCAATTGGCCGCATAGATCTTGTGATTTAACGCCGTTGGACTATTTCTTGCGGGGTCGTGTTAAGGCTAATGTCTACAGGGATAAACGAGCAACGATTGACGCACTGGAAGCCAATATTGAAGCATTTATTCGTGAGATACCGGCCGATATGTTGGAGAGAGTGTGCCAAAATTGGACCTTGCGCATGGGCCATCTAAAGCGGAAATAATCTTTAAACATTTAATTATATCGACCGTTCTATCGACTCAAATAAAGATTTAATCGTTTTTTTCAAATTTTTTGTGTTTTTTTGTGAAAATCAAATCCTATACCTCTTAAAAAATCACCCGTTATAAAACTAATTTGTGATACTTCAGCGCAGAAAACGTGAAATGAATATGATGAAAACCGCTGAGCGTTTACTAAATAAGTAATTTCAAGTACTGCCTTGTCATATGCTTTTCTCGTAAAGACTGATTGAAGTTGTCGTTAAATTGAAGCACACAGCTTTGTTTGTTTACTACAGTGTCCACATTAACTGTATTTGCACGTTATAAATATACTCATGCAGCTTAGAATGGAAACGCCCACCGTAAGGTTACTTAAGGGTCAGGTTAGATTACGATGTTTGTCACTGACACGGAAATTCTCGTGGTTGACTAAATGTGGTGTTTGCCTGGTGCTGTAACAGTGTTTACGTTGGAACTGCAATGGATTGAGAATATCGACCCAGCCAACAATATATATCAAAAGGTAAATATTTTTCCGTTTACTGTAAATACAGATAGACTCCATCGTTAATACTTATTTTCAATGAGTAGTAGCCAATGCTCGGTCGCTTGTTTTTGGACAAACATATATTCTTTATTATTGGTTTACACAAGCCACACTGGATCATATGGGAGTATTAAAGTTCTTACGATTGCGAAGAATATCTACTCGACTAATAATTATCACTCCTGTTAGTGTTGCAAGAACGTTTATGCAGTATTATTTACACAACATTGCCGCTTAGGATCATTTAAGTTATAATTTATTTAGGTAATATTTTCGTTTGGTTTGCCTTGCAAGCTCTATAAATTTATTTTTATATTGGTTATAGCAGTCGATATTCTCTGTAGTTGGCGTTAGTTTCATTACATTATACAGTCTTTCTTTTTCTATTGCCGATGTTTTTAATCCTTTGGTAATCCAGGCATTTCTGCTTTTCTCGTTGTGACTAATTATTACTTTATTGGTACCAATATCTATTAGTTTTTTTATTTTCTCTATGAACAGTCCCGTTGCTTTGTCTATATTATTTATATATAATTGTTCCCAGGATTCTTGTTTGACATTTGATATTAGTTTTGAATTGTCGACAAAAATTTGTAATTTTCCTGGTTGTTATTAACGGTAGGGATGTTAGAATGTTTTTTATTTGAGGATATCAGTAAGATAGTGGAGAAGTGGTCAGTAATATCGCTTTCTAGAATTATTGGTATACAAGTAATTTTGTTGGATAGGTCTTTAACAAAGCAGTGATCTATACAAGTGCCACTGATGGACCTTGTAGGTAGGTTTATATAGGACAGAAATCCGTTACTTGATAGGGTATTCAAGTACTCATTTGTGATAGGATCATCATCCAAGATATTGACATCTCCCAAGAAAACGCTTTAAATGAACGTTATTTTGATTTTGAAAAAAAAAATGGATATTCTTTAAAAACTCGTGGGGTTCGGAACATGGCGGACGATAAATTGCAGAAACCTCAATCTTGTTATGGTTAATTTCGATCATAATGTTTAAAATTTTGATTCCATCGGTGAAAGTGAATGTATCATGATTATATTGATGTTTATTTCTTAAAAAAACTATCATCTTTTTGGTTATAAGTGCCAAAGTTATACAGCGTGTCATATCCCTGCTGATTGAAGCAAGAAATATCAACCACTTGCCACGTTTCAGTTAAAACTATTAGATCAAAATTGTCGAGTAGTATTTTTAAGTAATCAATGTTGTGTTTTATACTCCTTATGTTCATATTAAAAATTCGAAATTTTGCATTCAATAGTTTGAATGATCGTCCCGCATTCAGGAAACACCGTGTACGGTATCTGGAAAGTCAAAACCTCCTTGTTAGCTAGTTCCTTATTACGTTCTCTCGTAACTCGCGAATAATCTGTAAAAGTACGATACGGATAAAAATCTCCTTCCATCCGATAAGCAGAAAGCTGCATTGCCCTGAGTTCATATCGAGCTTCGTCTGCGATGGCGGCGGCCGCTGGGTTTGGCCGTTTGCCAAACTACTTAACGTCCATCAGTCAACTGCTTAAATAAGCATTTCGAGGCTTTCCGGTGCTCCAAGCAAACAATTTCCACTTTACCCCATCAAGATATTTACATACAAATTGCGATTATACGTGAAAGATTCGCCCTCATTATATTTTGAGTAACGCCAACGCCACGAGTTTATAATGCATCTATTATTGTGTGTAAATAAAATGCCCGGAGCTCAAACGTCTTGTTTGGTAGATAATGAGACGAATGAGCTAGAAGAATCATAATGGGTGGATAAAGAGCTGATTTTTGTATTACGTATTTAAAAATCTGAGAATAGTTTTTACAGGCGACCAGTCGCTGATGTCACATCATAGTCATATCGAGTCGCGAATGCTTTAAAGGTATTTCGAAGTCAAAAGAGGATAATAAATTGGATAGCTGGTGTTGACGGTATATACAGTTACAGAGAGAGAAAATAAAAATTTTAACACTGCCCTCGTTGTTTCTTTATGAAATGGCAATATACACGTATATTAACAGAGATAATTTCACTTTGAATAGTAATATACATACTTTCAATACTCGTAAGCAGCACGACATTCATCTACCCTCTGCTCGATGTAAGCTGGGTAGTAGAGCTCCCTCTATTTTAGAACCAAAGGTATTCAATAAGCTGCCTGAGTATATTAAGACAATTAGCTCCTTAAATAATTTTAAAGCTGAGTCAAGAACCTACTTTATTAATAACATCATCAGCAACTCTGTGGATATTTAGATGTTATTTTTTACTGTATTGTTTGTTATACACTTATTGTTTGTCCTTTTATACATTTTTATATTGTATTTCTGTTAATTTATTAATTTCACCTGCTGGAAAGCTAATCTAGTTTATCTGCTGGTGTTTGCCTATGGTGTCCAATTTAAAATATCTAATTTAAGCTATTGTTTGTTGTTGCTTGTCATTTTACTGTTTGTTTTTTTATGTATATACATACTGTAAATTGTTTGTTGACGAACCCTATACATGTTTTGTACATGTCTAATGGGTAATAAATATTATTATTATTCTTATTATTATACTAACAGCCTTTCACTCACAATAACTCGCCTAAGGTGCACACCCTTTTTCTGTGGTACGTTGGTTTTTAGGAAAAGTTACACAATTTTTGGAATAGACTTTTCAAAAACTTGTTTGTTAACGCATGGCAATAATTATGATTTTTTAATCATAGTCCACGAACCTTATTCGATGCACTCCTAAAAAAATCTCTTTAGATTGCCTAGGCTTAGGATATCTATATATTCAATTTTTAAAAAATATACTCAGTGACATTAAAAGTGTTACACCCAGAAAAAATAATTCTTCAACTTAGTTTTTGGGCAATAAGGTGGTCTCTTACATCAAGAATGAAACGATAACATCCTCGCTAAGTTTTATTGACAAGAAATAAAAAAATAATATTAATATGTTGGGCGACCCCACAGCTGAATACACTCCTGTATACGCCTGGGCGTCATAAAATGATATGATCGATCGAGTCTGTGGCGGATGGTGCAAAGTGTTGTTGTTGCTAGAAACAAGTTGAAGAATTTATTTTTTCTGCGCGTAACACTTTCAATGTTACTGAGTATATTTATATCTATAGGATTGCCTTCGTCACCCATAGTTGTCCAGGTAGGAGTTAAGGATCTAGGTGGTAATAAATGTTTAGGCTAAAAAAGGATTTCAATAGATAAAAACCAACAACCTGTCACCTGGGACAATTACGAACGGCATTAATCTGAGGCTATTCAGCGCCTTATCTTTATTTTATTTCATTTTATTCATTACAACACCCTACAGTGAATACCAATTACAGGGTGAGGAAACACACTACATAACATAGATATATTAGACAATAATAAGTAATAGACTACAAAGTGTAAAAGATACATGCTGGTTTCTTAATTGTATTTTTTATGTCTGCAATTCTGCAGTTAAATATATCAATCCGGTTACTTGCAGAATTGTAATTCCGCCACATCACATGCAAAGGGGAATAATGTAAATAATATATCCGTGCAGCAGGTAGATAAAACGTAACGTTTTGTCGGGAAAAAAGCTAAATCATCACATTATTGATCACCTTAAACAGAAAAATCACTGGCCGGCAAGTGCGCCTTGCTTCAGGACTGCTGATTAGATGTTTTACAAGTAAGGAATCATAAGGTATACCTATGGGCGGGTAGACGCCATCCACTTTCAGTGACATATTTTAAGAAACGTCTTTTAACACATTCAAGCCTACTTATATGAATAATATGATGCGGATTCCAAATTAGCAATGCAAATTAAATATCTTAGGTACTTTCCCGTTGGTCCATAATATTAATGTTGGTGAAATCGGCCCTAAGATTCGCATATCATTTAAAAACCCTGCAGATCTCAAGAAGTTTACTTAAAGTCGCTTATGAAATGTCACTGATGTAAGTAATGGAAGTTATTTGAAGTTTCACATGCACACTTCCGAACCTTAAGCAGCTATTTCGGATCACTGTATACAAGGTCTATAAATTAAGTCATGAGACTCCTCCAAGCCCGGCGCGTCTAGTGTTGCCAGATCGACCGCTACGTTGTCAAGCTCATTACTTAATTTCCAGACCTCGTAGAATAGGTTTTATTGTCACTGAAACTGATATTAAAGACACACAGAACTCAAACGAATATCGCTCCTCAAGTCACTGTCTCAGTATCGCGCGCCCGGCTCTTAAAACTTCACTCAGAACGTCGTTATGTTTAATACAGCGAAACTATCGCTCGTTTCCATCCAACTTTGAAACTAGCAGTACGGCTCTATTGACACATTGTTTCAGCGCCCTGAAGTTTTCTAGCGCCGAAAAATGTAAATAACATGCAAATAGTCTTTTGAACAACTGCTATCTACTTCGGGGAGAGTGCTGTATTAAAAGTTCGTAGAGAGCCGCCGTGTGTCTAGGTGGTTTTATACAGTGATCTATTACTGCCTTGTTATATGAGACTTTGGAATATACCCGAAGCGAATTTAGCTTTGGAAAAATCGCAAAATAGTAGACGCACACATTGTCCTTACGGATCCTACTGGATGTTTTCGACACATATACCTAATATTTCTAAAAAGACTGACGATGTTTGTTAAAAGTGATACTCAGATATACGAGGTCTGTAAATTAAGTAATGGGAGTGGCGACGAAGCGTTCAATCTGGCAACACTGGAAGCGCCGGACTTAGAGAAGACAGGAGATCATGTAATCTGCCTTCAGTACAAACTTGAACTCGCGCGAGTCATTTGGTTGTCGTTAAAACAGTCATGCTGATTATTAACAACGGGATGTTGGTATAAATCATTATCTTTAACATAAACACTATGGAAATACTCTGCGAATGAACTAGTAGTCCGATTAGGATTATCTGAGACTGCATTAGCAAGGGTCATCCTTCCTGGTATTCTAGATGAGGCTTTCTTAGACTGGATGAAAGACCAAAAACGATTCGGATTTGTAACCAAATCATTTTCAACTTTTTGCAGATATAGATTGTAACAGTCCTTTATTTGTTGCTTAACAACAAAATTATCCATAGATTTCCCCACCTTTGGAATGTTTATATTGTTGATGCAGTCTACGTTTCAGTATTAAATTTCGAATAATATCCGAGCTATACCAACCTGGATAACGATGCTTCTATATACTAAGTGACATAAATCCGAACACCCAGTTTGAATGGTTTTATTTTAATAAAATTTTGTATACGTACTTAATGAAGCATAATAAGTAAATGATAAAAATTTCAAAATGATTGCACTGCTTTAAAGCCCTTTAACCTTTAATAATGTGTGGATGCACCCTGATGTGCTACGCATTCTCCAACGCGCCTAGGCATGCTTCTGATCAGGTGGTCAATGTCCCCCTGTGGTATCTCATTCCAGGCAACCACCAACTCCTCTCGAAGTGCTTCTAGAGTCTGAGGGGGACGTTGCAAATTTAGCAATCTCCTACCCATCATATCCCACACGTGCTCAATTGGGGATAAGTCGGGAGATCTGGGTGGCCATGGTAACAATGTGACATCATTACGTTGAAAGAAGTCTATTGTGACTCTTGCAAAATGTGGTCGGGCATTACCTTGTTGGAAAGTTGGATCTGCCAGGGTGTCAAGATAGGGTAAAAGATGGGGTTCTAGAACTTCGTGGATATAACGCTGCGCGTTCATGTTACCTCTGATGAAGATTAAAGGTGACCTGGAACCATAAGCTATAGCACCCCAAACCATAACTCCAACAGTGTGATGAACATGTCTTTCAACAAAAAACTGTGGATTCCTCCTTTCACCACGTCGCCTTCTAACCCTGGCACGACCATCGTGCATGCCTAAACAAAATCGAGACTCGTCACTAGAGACAATACTGTTCCATTCCTGATCCCAGAGTGACCGTTGTCTGCACCACTCAAGGCGATTACGTCGGTGTTCTCGAGTTAAAGGGAGGACCCAGTGTGGCCGGTATGAAAACAAGCCAAAACTTCTCATTCGTAGGTAAACACTTCGCATGCCAATAGGTCTTCCGTGTTTTGCAAACCATTCATTTGCAATGGACCTGGTAGTGGAGAAACGGTCCCTTAAGGCCAATAATCTTAGGCGGCGATCTTCACGGTCTGTTGTTCTACAGCGGCGTCCAGTGCTCCTTGCTCTTTGCGTACGGCCTTCTCGAAGCCATGCCTGACAACACCTAACCACAGTGTCAACACTTCTTTGCACTCTAACTGCAATTGCCCAAAAAGAAAGTCCAGCTTCCTGAAGTCCCACTATACGGCCCCTATCAAACTCACTAAGTTGACGAAATCGTACAGGTCTCCGTACTCTAGGCATCGTAACCGATCGTAAAGGATGTCAAGAACCAAAATCCGCCAACGTTGATTCTTTACTGCGGCTGAAATATTCATTTTTAGAGCGTTAGTGAATTAAAAAAAAGCAGTATAAAAACCGGAATGTCCAACTCATAAGGCTGAAAATTTTTTCACTTGTTATTTACAGTAAGATAAATACATTCACCAACTTCTATTAAAATAAAACCATAGAAACTGGGTGTTCGGATTTATATGTCACTTAGTATAGTTCTATAAACGTTTGTGCGTCGGTTTTAAATTTATCCTATAAGGTATTGTATGAGTATGCTACAATAATGTTTTATACCCCTCATTTCAGAGCAGACATGCTGCAGGAAGCAAATTTGCATTTCACACTACATTAAACATTTTTATGTTCGGGCAACAACAAAAGATAGCTTTGAGAGTTTAGCAGTTCTTGTACAGAAAACTCATAGCACTACAGTTGGAATTTGCTTTACTCTGGTTGATGCTTGATACTAATCTGATTTTGGTAATTTTCTCTGCGGTACTTTAACTAGATCTATCATCTTAGTTTCTGAGTCGGCGATTGAAAACGTATCGGCTACATACGAAAATGTAATACAAAATGGAAGGCTTCAAGCATAATGAAATGTATCAAACCATCCCAAAGCTACAACAAAGATCGTGCTTAATTGTCTCTGGAAATCAATACGGTGAAACTCGCCCTCATAATAGGTCCGGTAACGTCCCGAAATCTTATATCCGCTTCCTTTCGTCTCTAATCTCGCCTCTAACCCAAATAAAATAAGGATGTTGCCAGACCTGGGCTACAAAGCACGGGATTGTGTCCAGAGGCTATAATAACACGCCAAGCGGGTATTGATTTTACCGAGGAAATATGTTAGGCAGACAGTGGTAGCGTTCTATGCGAAGAAACGGATGAATGATGCTGATGTTAAGATACTTCGAATTTAATGAGTATGCGACTGTCGTAAAAACGACGGTGCTTACAATGTAGCCAAACATTTATTACTCCACACCTGTCCCTGCAAGGGCTTCGGCGATATTCTTGAATTTGACCTTGACCTTCACATTCCAGGTTAATTTATGGTCAACTTAATTTTTTCGAACAGAAACCCTATTTTTTATCCGACAATGGCAAACACGATTAAGGTCCAAGGCCATGGTGACTAATAAAGGTCAAATGAAGATCAAACCTGTGATGCTGGGAAAACCTGTATAAATCTCACAGGATGAGTGATAACTAACTAGGTCAGGTCTTTGGTAAATTTTAAAGAGAATGTGAGCTCTGATCTTGGATTTGACATCGACCAAGGTCAAATGGAGGTCAGATGTGTGCTACTAAGAAAATCACTATGGACCTTGCAGGATTGGCGATGAAAATAACTATCAAGGTCAGATCTTTGGAAAATTTTGACGGGTGTTTATGGATTTGACCTTGAATCTCATATTCAAGGTCATTTCAGGGTCATATTTTCAAATAGAAACCCGCAGGAGCAGTATCGATTTGACCTTTGGCCTCACCGTTCAGGTCATTTCAAGATCAACTTTATTTTTCCGGCAATCGAAAGAGAGGAAAATCTTACCTTCAAATAAGGATTGAAGATCAAGGTCACAGTGTCCACAAAATGTCAAATGTATACTGCTTGGAATACTACTATGAATTTATACAGGATTCGTGATGAAGATAACGATCAAGGTCGGTTCTTTAGTAAATTTTGACGAGTGATATTGGATTTGACCTTTCACCTCACCTTTCAGGTCATTTCAAGATCAACTTTATTTTTTCGTCAATCGAAAGACAGGAAAATTTTACATTCAAATAAGGATTGAAGACCAAGGTCACAGTGTCCACAAAAGGTCAAATGTGTACTGCTAGGAGAACCACTATGAATTTATTCAGGATTCGGGATGAAAATAACGATCAAGGTCGGTTCTTTAGTAAATTTCGACGAGAGATATTGGATTTGATCTTTGACCTCACCTTTCAGGTCATTTCAAGATCTACTTTATTTTTCCGTCAATCAAAAGAGAGGAAAATTTTAAATTTTACATTCAAATAAGGATTGGAGACCAAGGTCACAGTGTCCTCAAAAGGTCAAATGTGTACTGCTAGGAAAACCACTATGAACTTATACAAGAACGGGATGAAAATAACGATCAAGGTCGGTTCTTTAGTAAATTTTGACGAGTGATATTGGATTTGGCCTTTGACCTCACCTTTCAGGTCATTTCAAGGTCAACTTCATTTTTCTGTCAATCGAAAGGGAAGAAAATTTTACATTCAAATAAGGATTGAAGACTAAGGTCACAGTGTGCATAAAAGGTCAAATGTGTACTTCTAGGAAAACCACTATGAATTTATACAGGATTCGGAATGAAAGTAATGGTCAAGGTCGGTTCTTTAGTAAATTTTGACAAGTGATATTGGACTTGTCCTTGAACCTCACTTTTAAGGTCATCTCTAGATCAACTCTATTTTTCCAAATAGAAACGCCTAAAACTCACACGAATGATGACGAAAACAACTGGCAAGGTCAGATATTTGTGCAGGTCTTGACGAGACAACTACGGTGCTCGTTACAAATGATTTCTTACCCATGCTGTTCCTGGGGGTTTATATTTGGAAAAAATGACCTTGAACTACCTTGAAGGTGACGTTCAAGGCCAATTCCAACGCCTAACGAAATTATGATTGCGTATTGCCCTTATCCTTTGGTGTATATAAATCTACCGGGTGGCGGTATTATCCTGCCACATTTTTATTTCTGACGTTTTAGATAACCAAGGTCAATTGGAAATCAGAACTCTGATCAAACAGGTCATTACTTTTTATCAGCTAAGCTCGAATCTGCTGGCTTGTCAGATCCTTCACAGCTTGTCATAAAATCATATATCCTGGAAAAGGGCATGTACGTGGAATAAGACTTATACTGCAACATCTGGTATACCCCAGGGGCCCAATTTAGGACTCAAGTTGTTCATAATCTTCATTTATTTTCTATCGCTATCTTTGCCATTCATGCATATACCTTATGATGATTATTTGCAAATTTGTACTGCTATTAGTGGTCTCAATGACTGCATTATGTTGCAAAACTGCGTGATCCTGATGCTCCAACAATCAACATAATATTGATATTTCAAAATGCAAGGTTATGTCATTTACTAGAAAACTACATCCTATAGTATACGATAATTACAACATTGATGGCGACATGCTCCATGGAACCTCGGCGTTTTGGGATTTGGATGTCACTTTTGACGGTAAATTAACATTTAATGACAACATCCTGGATGTGGTGAATTCAACGTTTAAAGCATTAGGCTATTGCGTCAGGAATTGTAATATCAACATTGAGTGAAAACTACCGTCAAAATATACGTGTAAGTGCTTCAATGTAATTTGTTTCGCTTGAGACATTTTTTGTGATCGAGAAAGCTCTATATTGGATTGTTACCGAGATTGATACCTTGGTGTGAAATAGAATCGGTATTTAATAGATATTTCCACAGTTCAAATACTGGCATGCCTGTATTCTTTTTTTTTTTTATATCGAAACAGCCGCGCAGGCAGAAGCCTAAATGCCGGAACACCGCGGCTGCTATGATGATCCCAAAGAAATTTTGTTGATACGATTTTTGAACTGCCTAAGGTTAGTAGAACTGGGAAAAGCTTCCTCCCGTAGATTGTTCCACAATCTAGACACCCTCGGGACAAAGGAGCGGTCGTATCGGCCAGTTCTGGATGTACGAAGTTTGACACGGTTAGGATGGGACGCCGAAGTCAGGCGGGTCTGTCTGGCAGTCACATCGCGCGGCGGCATCATGGAAGAGAGCTCTGAGGAGCAAATCTTGTTGGTGTAGCGATAGAAAAGAGCTAGATCGCCGACGACCCGCCGGTGCGAAAGAGTCCCGAGACTGTCTGTTAGAGAAGAGTCATCGATCAGCCGGACCGCCCTCCTCTGGACAGCATCGAGCATGGACAATGTAGTCGGGGCGGCAGCACCCCAAATGTGTGAGCAATACTCGAGGCTAGACCTTATCTGGGCCTTGTATAGAGTGAGAATGTCATGCGGAGAAAGTACTTCTTAGCCCTAAACAAATAGCCTAGCTTTTTCCCAGCAGCTGCAGCTATTGAAGAGGTGTGTTCGTGCCAGATCAGGTCCTCGGTGATCTGGACTCCGACCAGCCGAAATGAATGGCTCTTTGGTAGAACTCGACCGTCCATCGAAACTGTATGAGCGCTAGGACGCTTTTTGTTCGTCAAAGTACAGTACTGTGTTTTGGAAGCATTGAACTGTACAAGATTGTTGCATCCCCAAGCAGTGATAGCCTCCAGGTCTCTTGTCAGAGAAGAAGTCGTCGCTAGTCTTCTTTTTTCCAGCTCAGCGGCAGAGATCGGCTTGTCACTCTGAATTCCTGCATGTAGAGTGCTGTCATCAGCGAAGCTGTGGATTGGGTTGATCGTGCAGGAAAGGAGGTCGTTGATATGTAAGAGAAACAGTGTTGGAGCCAAGACCGATCCCTGGGGAACACCCGCGTTGACGTTGTGGGATGAAGAGGAGAATCCGTCAATTACGACGGATATCTTGCGGCCAGAGATAAAGTCAGCCACCCATCTGCAAAGCTTTTCTGGGAGGCCATAGGATGGAAGTTTGCTTAAGAGGGCAGCGTGCCACAGCTGATCGAACGCTTTCGTGATGTCAAGAGCAACGACATGAGCCTCACCATGAGACTGGATGAGTTTACTCCACAGTTGCGTGACGTAAGCTAGGAGGTCCCCTGTGGATCGTTGGTGCCGGAAACCGTACTGCCTGTCGCTAATCAAGCTGTGACGTTCGAGGTAGTCCAGAAGCTCGCGATTTATGCACCTTTCCATCACCTTACTTATGATAGAAAGCAGAGCTATAGGCCTGTAGTTGTAAGGGTCGGTTTTAGATCCTTTTTTTGGGATGGGCTGTACATGAGCAAATTTCCAGTTTTCTGGGAAGGTGCCGGATTCATAAGATATCTGGAAGAGACGCGAAAGAACTGGAGCAAGCTCCGCTGCACATCTCTTCAGTACAATGGCAGGAATCAATACGGACCAGAAGCTTTGTTGATGTCGAGCGACAAGAGCACTCGTCTTACGGTCTTGTGCCTGAATGTTACCTCCCGCATAGTGTGGGGAACCCTTTGAATTGACGGCACTTGGGCGTTGGTGGGGACGTCCATGGTGGAGTTGGCAGCAAAGATCTTGGCTAGCACTTCCGCCTTGGCCTTTGAGTCGAATACAGTAGTTCCATCCTGACACGTAAGTGGTGGAAGGCTACTGTGTGAGAAGTTCTTTTCAATCTGCTTGGCCAGCGTCCAGAAAGACCGACTGCCATTGCGCTGCGACATTACTCTGTGCCTAACTTTTATATCATGCTGGTTTTTGGCATTGCGAACCGCTTCGTTATATTTGTTTCTGGACTCGACGTCGGCTTGTCTGTTCTCTACAGTGGGGTTTTGTAAGTAAGTTCTGTGGGCCTTGATCTTCTGCTGGCGAGCAGTGTCACACGATTTGTTGAACCAGCCGCTGGACCCTGGTTTAGGAACTTTCACTGTATGAGGGATGTATTCCTCCATTCCGACGTGGATAATTTCGGTTATTGAAGAACAGACAGTCGACGCATCCGCATCAGTGAAACAGACATCTCTCCAAGGAAAGCTAGAGAAGAAGACTCTGAGCCCCTCCCAGTCGGCATGTCCGTAATGCCAAGTTTTGCGGCCTGTGCGAGTTTCTGCTGCCACAGCGGCTTCTGACCGAAACCTAACCTCCACAACACCGTGATCTGAGTTACCCAGGGGGGATAGGACAGCAGTGCTGTAAGGGGCAGGATGCGTGGTCAGAAAGAGATCCAGCAGGCTACTGGCATGTGACGAGACGCGGGGGAAAAAAGTAGGGCTCGTGACCAGCTGGGTCAGCCCTTGAGTAAGAGCGAACGCTTCGACTGCACGACCTGCTGCATCGGTCTTATTTGAGCCCAACCAAAGCTCATTATGGGCATTGAAATCACCGAGAAGAACTACCTCTGAAGCGGGGTGATTGATGTTTAGGAAGTCGATCTGGACGGCGAGGTATTCGAGTAGGTCATCCCAGTTATGGTTCGAGGGAGAGCGATAAAGGCAGCAAATAAATTTGGGTGATGTTTTGGAGCTGAGGCGAAGCCACAGAATGTCCTTCCGGTCTGATTCCAAAGAAAGATCCCTGGAGCAGGAAAGACTGCTGCGGACAAAAGCCACAACTCCCCCGTTCTTTCTCAGATTGGAGTGCACCTCGTAGTTTGGGAAGTTGAGATGGTTAATCGGTGCAGTCTCTGAAATTTTTGTCTCCGCCAAGAAAAGCACGGCGGGACGATTGGATTGCAGGTAGTGATGAACAGGATCAATGTTGCTGTTGATCCCGCAGATGTTCGAAAAGCAAATTTTATCTTCGATGTTGTTCCCTCGAGCCCACCCTCCACCCGGACACTCCGAGAGTGGAGTGAGTTTACGTCCGGAGTTTTTAGTGCTCGAGGGATCCATCATCATTAATTTCTTTGTTTTGGTAGATAACCGACTGCATAGCTTAGGTGTGGAAACATGCGGACATTTATAAGACACCCTGGGAAAAGCTAGCGGGTGGTACTGCCTCGGTTGACTGGTCCTTGTCTACCACCTTCTTTTTACGTGTTAGTGATGTTAAATAGACCTAAAGTGACCCGTTGGCGGACTTGTACCGCCACCCGGCAATCGGTACTGAGGTATTCCTTAACGCGTGCACAATCACTTGGACGGGAAGAAGTTGTATACTGGATACAACAACTTCCGGAACAAGCATTTGCCACGGCCCTCGCTCAGTATGGGTTCATTATTTATTTGTGTTTCCGTTATGTTCCGCTGTTGTTAAATAAATTATATATTTTCATTGTTGGTATATTCCCTGTAATTGGGTGTAACCTGTTGGGACTTATAGATAAACAAATAAATATTTTGACAAGCTTTATGTATCTGCTACCTACTGAACCTTCCAGATATTTTTAACTCCACATTTTTTACTTTGCAGTTGTGGGTTTGGATCTACATTACGTCAGTTCCATTTTTTTTTCTAGTCTCGCACTATTTAAAAACAACGTCTACCGTGTATGTTCATGTTTACCTTTCTCGCCCTGATACAGCACCACTGTTGCGGACGGCTTCCCCGTCATCACATCTGCGAAACGGGAATCTATTGTCAGAAATAGAGGATGGCGCAAAATTGAATTGTGTGTGGGGGAAAACCTATCAAGACATGAGGGTAAAACGATAATGTCTAAATACATAGTATGGCGACGGCCAGCGGCCTTTCTCTTTCGTGACCGAAACCTCGTTCGCCTTTGCCGGAGGGATTCAGTCCGCTTGAGGGAATGTGTCACAGCGGACGAATGGCCTAGAAGCTGACGGCAATGTTACTGAAACTCACACCACGTAGAAATAAATACTATGCTACGCTTACGTTGGAGATGGAGCACCAATTGAGAGAAAACATTTCTGACAGCTAGCGGTAAAGCATTAGCAATCCTTTTCGTCTGTCCTGAAGACTATGCCCCCAGGACCGTGGATGTGCCGGAGTTGTCTTTGCTTTCCGTTTCTGAGCGACTTTGCAAATTTCCCGAGAGGAATACTTGAGTCAAGCGTCCCCGACAGAAAGTCGCTCCATTTCATGAAGAGCATTTCTCACTTCGTGAACAAGATTCGTCGCTCTGCGAATGCCATTTGGAGGACAAGACCTGTTCTCCTGCTTAGGGTGAATGTGGGAGAGATGCCGCATGTTTTCAAAGATTGGGACAATGATTATACGAGCCCCTTCCCACTTCAGGTGGCCCACTTCAAGATTTGTACCAAAATATGCCTTCATAAACTAAACATGACGAAACTATTTACTTCTAAAACAATTTATTTTCTCAGAAACATTTTAGATACACTCTAGTCGTGAAAAATATATATTTGACTTAGACCTATAACTGATATAACATCTGAATAAATAAACAATGTGCATAAATGCGCGACGTTAACAAAGCAACAATTGAAAGATTACCATTGGGTAACATCACCTTTATTTTTTATTACGGCTGAAATTGTTTGGGACATGGTGTTAACCAAGTTTTGGCAAAAATTTGGTGTAAAACAATCCCATATGTCTTGAAGCTTTTGTCTCAGATCGGTGGTTGTACCAGCGGGATGTTGTCGTAGAACCTTTTTCACCTCGTGCCACAAAGTTTCAATAGGTGACAGATCTGGACTGCTAGAAACCCATTTCAAAAGTGGTACATTATTTTTTTCCATCCATTTTATAGCCTTTTTTGAGGTATGACACGCTACACCATCTTGCTGAAACACAAAATCTTGGCCGGATGTCAAACATTCTTGCATCACTGGTAAAAGCGATTCTTCTAAAATTGCCAAATATTTGTTTGTATCCACATTTTCATCAATAAAATGAAGTTTTCCTACCCCTTTTGATGACATACTGCCTCAGGCCATAATGGATGCTGGAAATTTCACTTTTCTCTTCAGACAGTCAACATGGAATGCTCATTTTTTTATGCGAATAACTCTACTGTGACTGTCAACACAAACCTCGAATCGGGCCTCGTCACTCCATTGTATTGCACACCATTGTTGAGGTGTCCATTGTCTATGTTCTTTAGTCCACCTAAGCCGATTTTTCTTTTGCAGTGGAGTTAATAGTTGCTTTTCTTTGGCCTATAAACAAGTTATGCAACTTTAGGGTTTTTACTTCACTTTTTTTATAACAACACTTACCTTGCAAGTGCTAAATCCCAGTTTGTAGGCCTCTCTATGAGTTGTGAACCTCGAAATTCTCCTTCCAACAGCGTCTCCACAGAGCACTTAATTGTAAATAATTGGCACGAATGTTTTTTACGATTATTCTTCTTAATGCTCTTCGGTCGGCATTTGTGATATTATTTTCTTTCACATATCTTGGCTTAATATTAACTGAACCAGTAACGTTATATCTTCTAACACTATACCGCGATAAGTCTGACAAAGTTGCAATTTCTGAGATTGATTTCCCAGAATTAAGAAATTTAATTAACAGTAACCGAATTTTCTCCCGAATAACCTTTCCTCTACCCATTCTGAAAACCTTAACGACCCAAAACTATCTTAAACGTATTCTGACAGCTGTGATTAATAAAAACAATTGTCGTGGCTTTTATTTTTCACAGCCACCTATGCGTTATAGACTTATTTTGCATTGAAATGAAAATAGGTTGATATGCTGTAATTGCAACATGTGTTATTTTTATGCTGCAAATTTGATTAGTTAGGGAGTAACAAAGGTGGTGTTTTCTACTGTATATTATCAAAATATTCATTGTTAATATTTTAAACCTATAACACCCTGCTACATTTTTATTATTTGTGTTTGATAAGAAAAAAACTAAGATTTCAACAGTTGGGCCTACGGAAGTGGGAAGGGGCTCGTATGTACAAGTGATTCAATACAATTTGTTCCGCTTGTGATGTTTTTTGTGATCGAGAAAAGAATAAATTTAAATCGCAAGTGTACTTTAAGGATGTTTATTTATGGAAGATACCAATACAATAGCAACTATCTCGAAAAATAAACAAATGAAAACGTATTTGTGACTATGTATTTGGCCAAGTGTCAAACATGCTATGGGTGAGTTTCTTAGATCAACAAAAATACAAAGACTGGGAATTTTTGTTATTAAGATTTTGGTGTATTTGGTTAACAAAGTCTAATATGAACTGGAGCATTCTAGCAGATACTATTTTTTGAAATATTTTTGCGATATTAGAAATCACTGACATAGGCCTATGATTGTTAATATCTCTCCGGTCTCCTGATTTATATATTGGTGTTACGATACCCTTCTTCAAAACGGAGTGGTATATACCAGATTAAAAACATAGATAAATTATATATGTCAATCGTTCTGCTATACCCTCGCCTATAATTTTCAGATGCTCACTTTTAATAACGCCAATTTCTGGGCTTTTGCGACTTTTCAGGGACATAATTGTGGTGTATACTTCACGTGGTACTCTGTCTGAAATAATCAAAGTTAGCGATCTTTATAGAACTTGTATTGTGGGTATATCTTTTGGCAACTCGATTGCCGAATTTTCACGTATATTGGAAAAAAATGTTATAAATTCGTTGCAGATTTTTTGGGTACCCTTTGTAATTTTTCCCGACTGTATTTTGTATTTTCAGTAATCTCATTTATAGCGGGCCGGAGTCTTCAGCTATCATTTTTACTACGAGTATTGTTTAATTTCTGTAAAAAAGTGCGCTATTTTAGCCTCCCTGGTAAGCTCTGTAAATTTATTTTGATATTCAGGTTTGACGTCCGGCGCTAATTTCATCACCTTGTAAAGGCTATCCTTCTCATTTGATGATTTAATTAGTCCTTATGTAATCCAGGAACTTCTACCCCACTGTTTGCGTGTAATTTTTACTTTGTTGGTACTGATAAGAGAAATGCTTGGTGCTTAGGATCAATGATGCTGATTCTTGGAGTGAAATACGTTCCATTTAGACTTACAGTAACTTTCAGCTACTGTTTCTTGATTAAAATTAGGCGTAAATAAAATAATAACACTTCTTCTTCATCATTTTTAATTATACACATACTTTCCATTATTCCATTATTTCACCTTAGATGCTTCATAAAGCTTTTGGGAGCACTCGCACTACGTGTTAGTGTCCAGATTAAAATCAACAGATGCTGCATAAATGCCCAGCCTTGCATAAATTACAGCACCTACCAGCCTAATAAGTATTTATTGCAGTCCCTTCAGTTCAACAGAATCAATATTTCATTCAGTATTCCATAAATCTACTTCCGCGCCGTATACTGCATTTCGCTACTACCCGCAGACATTCATCTTACTAGTTTTCAATAACAGAGATGATTTAATTTCATCGCTACATATATTTCTTAGTATAGTTCCTAGTGGAAATTGCGGATATGTGGAATAGATTATATACACTGAAAACTAAATTTGTCTGACAGCTTAAGTTTAATGTGTAGATTCACGCCGAGCTCGCGATTTTACATCAGAACGCATTTCTATACATGAGGTCAAGCGGTCATAAAAGGCTCAATCAACATGACCTACTATAATGACGCCGGAACATTGCACGTACACGTGACATACAAGTAGTTTTTGGAACGGAGCTTTTAAGAAAACCTTTAGGATATCTAACACGGAACTTGACTGTCACCTAAGTCAGATGACCTAGAGAAGGACCTCAAAGGTTACTTGGAGGTCAAGTTTGTGTACTCAAATAATAGCTACGATGTGTTTGACAGCAGATGTGGTACATTAAACTTTACCCTAGAAGCCATTGCGTGGGAACTTTCGAGTCAATATACTTTTTTTAATGGTTTGAAAATTATGATTGTAACAAGCAGTAGAGTTACTAAAATGTGGACTCCTTGAATCCGGGACACTCTCTGAACCCACACTGAACAGACGACTCACGTCATATTCCACATTTCATACCAATTCCCATATAATTTCACATAAAAGGGGGATCTCATCAATACATCATACACGGCTTGTTTTATTAAATATCAGCATTAAAGGAAAACCCTTTATTCAGGAAGTCATTAACGATAATATGACAGCGTTTGTTGTGAAGTCGTTAACGAAAGAAAAAAATAAACGCTAATATACTAAGTGACATATAAATCCGAACACCCAGTTTAAATGGTTTTATTTTAATAAAAGTTGGTGAATGTATTTATCTTACTGTAAATAACAAGTGAAAAAATTTTCAGCCTTATCAGTTGGACATTCCGGTTGTTATACTGCTTTTTTTTAATTCACTAACGCTCTAAAAATGAATATTTCAGCCGCAGTAAAGAATCAACGTTGGCGGATTTTGGTTCTTAACATCCTTTACGATCGGTTACGATGCCTAGAGTACGGAGACCTGTACGATTTCGTTAACTTAGTGAGTTTGATAGGGGCCGAATAGTGGGACTTCGGGAAGCTGGACATTCTTTTCGGGCAGTTGCAGTTAGAGTGCAAAGAAGTGTAGACACTGTGGTCAGGTGTTGTCAGGCATGGCTTCGAGAAGGCCGTACGCAAAGAGTAAGGGGCACTGGACGCCGCCGTAGAACAACAGACCGTGAAGATCGCCGCCTAAGATTATTGGCCTTAAGGGACCGTTTCCCCACTACCAGGTCCATTGCAAATGAATGGTTTGCAGAACACGGAAAACCTATTGGCATGCGAAGTGTTTACCGACGAATGAGAACTTTTGGCTTGTTTTCATACCGGCCACACTGGGTCCTCCCTTTAACTCGAGAACACCGACGTAATCGCCTTGAGTGGTGCAGACAACGGTCACTCTGGGATCAGGAATGGAACAGTATTGTCTTTAGTGACGAGTCTCGATTTTGTTTAGGCATGCACGATGGTCGTGCCAGGGTTAGAAGGCGACGTGGTGAAAGGAGGAATCCACAGTTTTTTGTTGAAAGACATGTTCATCACACTGTTGGAGCTATGGTTTGGGGTGCTATAGCTTATGGTTCCAGGTCACCTTTAATCTTCATCAGAGGTAACATGAACGCGCAGCGTTATATCCACGAAGTTATAGAACCCCATCTTTTACCCTATCTTGACACCCTGGCAGATCGAACTTTCCAACAAGATAATGCCCGACCACATGTTGCAAGAGTCACAATAGACTTCTTTCAACATAATGATGTCACATTGTTACCATGGCTACCAAGATCTCCCGACTTAACCCCAATTGAGCACGTGTGGTATATGATGGGTAGGAGATTGCTCAATTTGCAGCGTCCTCCTCAGACTCTAGAAGCACATTGACCACCTGATCAGAAGCATGACTAGGCGCGTTGGAGAACGCGTAGCACATCAGGGTGCATCCACACATTATTAAAGGTCAAAGGGCTTTAAAGCAGCGCAATCATTTTGAAATTTTTATCATTTACTTATTATGCTTCATTAAGTACTTATACAAAATTTTATTAAAATAAAACCATTTAAACTGGGTGTTCGAATTTATATGTCACTTAGTATATGAATGCTTGGTAGAGTCATGAAGTTCTTTCTTACTTCTGAAGACCTTTCTGCAGAATTCTCTTCTATGGATGTTGAATTTCAATCTGATTTTTCTCTTCTGTTGAACAAGTACGCTAGAAATTGAGGTTGATTGACCCCAAGTTATTATGTTTCTTGATAAAAATGTGAGTGGACGAGAGCATAATGCACATCTAGCAAAGCTGATTCTGATAAGCTTAAGAATCGCATAATATAATTGGTACAACTTTTTACGCACACTGTCCATGTGTTGTTGCCATTTGAGCTTTGCATCCATTTCTATTCTCAAGAATGTCATAGCTTTAGATGTCTCATGGTTTGCTAGAATAGGGCCGTTCGTATAAAAATGTACAATATCTGACTTTTCAAGGTTTAAAATCAAACGGTTTGCTTGGCACCACTATCTCATTTCATTTATTTTTGCAATAATAGACTTCAAACTGTTATCGTCTTTGAAGGATAATCCAAAACATACCATTTTGCTGTGTATGAAAGTGTCGTTCACTTAAGCTGCACCAACAGACGGCGACTGTACTATAGTTGTACATTCTCTACTACAACCTGTAAGCTCCATATTTCTTGGAGCGTAGCGATACGATACGCAGATCCGTAAATTATAAAGCCCGTGTATATTTCTAATTGGTGTCACCTGCATGCAGTCAACCTAATAGACCTATTCGTGCCACCTGTTCTTTGTTCTACGCCCGTTGCCGCTGGGTAATGTAGCAGGACCGGGATCGGTACAGGGCACGCTCACATTTCGTGCTACAATTTATTATCGTTATCGACTGGTAATATGCTTTTGAAATACCTCTGGAATACCGTTAAGATCGAAGAATGGCTTTACTTAATCATGGGGAAGGGAGATTGTGTGAAACGTTATGTGGAGTTTGCACGTTGCTTGAACTTCAATTTCAGGCTTACTCGTAGTCACTATTTTAACCCTGGAGCGCTTAGGCGAATAGCACGGCTACAGTTGCTTAGGCGGGGTAACCAATAACCCCAGAGATATATTCCTATTTAATGAACAAAATATAAAAGATAGACACCTTTGTTTCAATAATAAAATATTTATTTCAAACACTCGGTACATATTTCAGCTCGATGATTACTGCAAACAGCCTTGAAACATTTCGCACAGGCTGTTTTTGTTTTTCGGTCATTTGTTCTTGGACATAAAATGCAGCGAGTCTGTTTTAGCAATTTTGCTGGAGGTGGATCAACTTTTTCTTCTGTTTTCATATCTAGAATATTCATCATTGATTCTCTCAATTTTCGAGGTATTGGTTTTGTCAAACGTCTTTCCATATGAGGCCTGACCAGTTGTAGTCCAAGTTCAAATAGATATTTTTGACGAACACTTTTTTGTCTATCACGCTTAACAATTTGGAAAATAATGTTGGAGTTAATGCGTGCTTGATCCATTATACCATAAAAAAAGCGTAATGGCCACCTGCGTGTTTTGCGGGATACCTAATATGTGTGCACCATCTGGTCAAAGGTATCGACACCTCCTTTGGCAGAATTGTAAAAATTTATTATCTCGGGTTTTTTATTTTCATCTATTGTACTACCAGAATGCATTGTCGATAAAAGTAGCACATATTTAGACTTCTTGGGTGCGAAGGACACCAAGGTTTTTTGGTTGTCGAATCCAAATTGAGAAGACATAATTTCTTTTCGTTTGTTTGGGAGAAATGATGGAGGAATTTCCCTCTTGTTTTTTCTGAGAGTACCCACAATGGTCAAATTGTAGTCAACAAGCATTTTGTCAGCCAGTGGGATGGAAGTAAACCAATTGTCTATCGTCAAATTGCGTCCGGTTCCGTGAATGGGTTCTGTCAGTTTTCGTACGTAATAAGCTGGGAGAGGTTCTTTATCTGGCCTATTTTCTTTGCCGATATATGGAATAGCAGTAACCTACAATATCTGCGTGAATCACATATCGTTACAACTTTGATTCCATATTTGTCAGGTTTTGATGAAATGTATACTCTAAAAGGGCAATTGCCTCGAAATCCCAATAACTGTTCGTCGATGGTACAATAACTGTGAGGAGTATAGTATTTTGTACAGTTAGATATAAGCATTTCCCATATATTACGTACTGGAGAAAATTTATCTTCTCGGTCTCTCATGGTTTCGTCGTCAAATCTGAGGTAAGATATCAAAAATCTAAACCTTGTTTCACTCATTATGCATCGATGCACTTCTGGTCCATGCTTTGACCACATTTCTGCAGTAGTTAGATGATTGTCTTTTCTACAACCTGTCATATAAAGCAGTCCTATCAAAGCCAAGATCTCTTCTCGTCTGTCTCGTTAACAAAGCCACAATTAGCAACATATTTCCCTCTTTGGCGTTCTATTTCCATATTTGTATGCACCACTATAATATCTATAACATTCGCGCTAAAAAATAACTTCCATGCCTCTAATTCCGTTGAAATATTTTTGGCCGCACCTTTTGGTCCTGGAATACATGAAACAATGTTTCGCTTAGGTGTTCGAGTACGACATGGAAGCTCAGTGCTCCAAATATGTCCATTTTTTCCTTTTATTACTTTGCCAGGGAGTTGTTGTTCTGTCTCACGCTCTACTTCACTATCATCCGTTGAGTAGGTGCTCTCCCTGTCGGACTGAATTGAAACATGGTCGTCATAGTCAGTGCCGTCATTATCTGAATTAGGTTCATTGTCGAGTTTTTCATTCCATCGTAACAGAGTTTCTTCAAATTTGGGATCATCTGGTCGGACAGTTATCTAAATAAATTACGTAATCTAGTGTGTGGAATAAAATAAAAATACCAGTTTAAGCTTACCTGGGGTTACTCGTCACCCCAAACACAAAATATCATATAAACTATTGCACTGAACAAAAATGTGCGACCAACAACACACACACTTTAACCTCAAATGAACATAGCAGGATCTCCGATGTTGCCAATTTATGCACAAAAAATTAGTGAACATTTGAATTTTCTTTGGGGTGATGCGAAATCCCAGTAAGCATTACAAGGTTAAACGTACTGGGTAGAGTGATGGTTGCAGCAGTACGTATCGATCTTCCGAGTACTTGGAGAGAACACTATTCTGTATTTTGGATTCTAGGGTAGGTCACAGCCTACGAGGGTAACATATAGAGATACGCATGCCCCCTATTTTTGTTCCTTTTGACTCTAAGAACTGGAACTGTCAAACTTTAAGTTTGATAGTTAATAGTGAAACAATGTATGGATCTACCCTACTCTTATTTGACAAATAAGACAGTGCTTTATTTGTATCTTATAATTCTTAGATACCTTTTTACAATTAAAAGAACATTATTCAATAAATTTTATTTTTAAAGTTTTCTTTTAAAAGTCAGAATATGCTTGCCTGTGTTCTCGTATGAAACGTTATAAAAATTGTTTTTGTTCCTTATCAGCATTGGAAGTCTTGCATTAACTTTACTGCTCTTCCTGCGGCATCGTTAACTGCTCTCAGTGTTTGAGCGTTGAAAAAATCATTATGTGGCCTTAAAGTTGGATACTCGTCGAGTAAACTGTCATCAATTTTGAGTCGACTGAACAACGACTTGCTTTCGATTGAAACAAAGTCATCGATAATTTTGTTCTCATCAGTATCGTCTAGGTTTGGCCTCAGGTCATGACAACGATCGAAAGCATAGCAACAAACCTCTATCTGGAGTATAAGATCAATCGAGACAAGACTATACAGGGTGTTTCAGTTTATTGTTGCATAACTTTAAGATTCGATAGAACTTTTAAAATTAATGCATAAAGTCTATATAAATATGGGTCGAAAAATGCGTGGCTTCCGAAATTTGCTTTCTAAAATAGTTTTTTTTAAATATTTCGAACAATATTTGATGCACAACAGTAAAAATTGGTATACAAGAGTTTTTTGGTACGAAAAAACGAACCATGGGCATAGTTTTACTGTAGCCGCTAGAGGGCGCTCTCTACTGTACCTGTCGTGCATCGAAGTGACCGAAAAATTTTTCATAGTACAATTTTTTGCTTTTTGAATAAAAAAGCTGATTCTTCTCACTTTTCAACATAAAAAAGCTCTCTCGTGAATTTTCGTTATAGTTAGCCGTTTTTGAGATATTTCGATTTTTAAGGTTCGATGCATTTTTAATTATTTATGATAAAATAACGTTAAAAAGTCAGTATCTCGATAATTTTTAGAAGTAGGCTGTACCTGCAAATATTTTTGAAATTGAAAGCAGAATAAGGTTAAACGTCAATTAGTTGACAGTTAGTTTTGTTGTCTGTTGAAACCTGGAACGTTTTTTTGCAATTGTGAATGCACGAAATTTAGTTTCCTTTACCTGTTTTTTTTTGTAAGTTTTATAAAAATGCCATTTTTATTCTCCAATCAAGAGTTAGCCGATATTCATTTTGTGTATGGCTTTGTAAATGGAACCGCAGCAGAAGCAACCAGAGAATACGCACGAAGATTTCCAAACTGACGACATCGAACTCGCTCAGTATTTGTAAGAGTGCATCGCCAAATAATTCAAAATGGTTTTGGAAATCTCCAAAGGGATCAAAACATAAATGTTCGTCAGCGCAGATTTACGCGTATGATTCTGCCTGAGTTTGATAGAGATCCGACCACAAGTGTTAGGAGAGTTTCTGGAGTCAGGGGACGGAGAGCGAAGAATCACATTTTGTCAGTGGATTCTTGATAGAACTGATAATAATAGGGAGTTTATAAGTAACGTTTTATGGACCGATGAGTCATGCTTCACTAGACGTGGAGTGGTAAATGTTCATAATCAACATATTAGGTCGCATGAAAATCCGCATGCAGTTCGGGAAAGAAATTTTCAGCATGAATTTAGTGTGAACGTGTGGATTGGTATCTACCGTAATCGACTATTTGGACCCTACCTTTTGCCTGCAAGGTTAAATGCTGCGACCTTCTTGGAATTTTTAAAGGCTGATCATGTAAATATGTGGGATGATGTTATGTTAGATTTAAGAGGATTGGCCTGGTTCCAGCTTGATGGTTGTCCAGCTCATTATTCGAGAATAGTTAGAAACTGGCTGGACGAAATTATCCAGAAAGATGGATCGGCCGTGGAGGACCAGTCGTCTGGCCTCCACGATCCCCTGACCTCAATCCATTAGATTTCTTTGTGTGGGATTTCTAAAAGAAGGAGTGTACCAGACTCCCGTAACCACAAGAGAGATGCTAATAGACAGAATCAGGAATGCATGTGATGAGATAAGGCCTTATTTGAATAATGCTATACCACGTTCGATCATTTGTAGATGTGAATTGTGTATTGAACAATTGGGTTTACATTTCGAGCAACTGCTTAAGATTTTGTATGTTTGTTCTAACTATCCAATAGCATTTTAGTTGTAAATAGTTAATTTAATTTGTTAAAAATAATATTGGAAAATTAAACAAATTAATATTCTTTTTTTTGTGTTTATTTGGAGTTAGGAATTATTGCTGGGTTTAAAAACACAATCTAAACGATCTTAATTACGTGTAATGCCCAAATCGAAAAATGTAAAAAAAACATATTATTTTCCCATAAATAATTAAAAATGCATCGAACCTTAAAAATCGAAATATCTCAAAAACAGCTAACTATAACGAAAACTCACAGGGAGCTTTTTTATGTTGAAAAGTGCGAAGAATCAGTTTTTTTATTCAAAAAGCAAAAAATTGCACTAAGAAAGGATTTTCGGTCATTTTAATACACTACAGGTACAGTAGAGAACGCCCTCTAGCGGCTACAGTAAAATTATGTACATGGTTCGTTTTGTCGTACCAAAAAACCCTTGTATACCAATTTTCACTGTTATACATCAAATATTGTTCGAAATATTTAAAAAAAACTATTTTAGAAAGTAAATTTAAACACCCTGTATTTCGGAAGCCACGCATTTTTCGACCCATGTCTATATAGACTTTATGCATTAATTTTAAACGTTCTATCGAATCTTAAAGTTATGCAACAATAAACTGAAACACCCTGTATAAGGTATACTGCCAGAATCGAAGCTTGTGCTGGCTTAACTGTTGTCATATTACATCGAAGCAGTAAAAGAAGACAGACGAAAATTTGTTTACCATAAAGTGGGTCAGGTAGTTCTTCTGTCGATGGGTCGTAGCGTTTACCGTGGGCCGATGTAGGTTCTTTGGCTGCATCAGCAACAATTTTTACTTTAGTTTTCTTATCTACGTCGTCGTCAAACAGAGATAAGACAGAGACCTCATCTGTCAAATACATAGAAAAGTTGGCAGAACGTTTGTGAAGCTGCTTCTGAAATGCTTTTGTCAATTCTTTCGTAAGCCTCTTTTGCCTGAGCTGCCTAAGGTTAGTAGAACTAGGAAAAGCCTCCTCTTGTAGATTGCTCCAAATCTCGACACCCTCGGGTCAAAGGAGCGGATCCTATCGGCCAGTTCTGTATGTACGAAGTTTGACCCGGTTAGGATGGGACGCCAAGGTCAGGCCGGTCTGTCTGGCAGGCACATCGCCCGGTGTCATCATGGAAGAGACCACTGAGGAGCAAAGCCCGTTGTTGTAGCGGTAGAAAAGAGCTAGATCGTCGACGGACCGCCTAGCACGTGCCAAAATCACGTAACCTTCTTTTTTCATGACTTATCCGTAATTTTAATTTATCTTCATTAATAATAGAGTGCCCGTTCCTAGGATAAACCCTTTTCAAGGATTTTCTTTTGTCAAATTCAATAGTTTATTGATTGTATAATTTCACTCGTATTATATCTTTCATTCTCAGCGATTCAGCATGGTATTGACGATCAGCAAAAAAGTCTTTTTCTCCGTTAGTTGGTGTCCTATAAAATATATCTTCTTCAAGGCCACTCAAGATACCTTCTTCTAGAACATTACGTGTTCTGTTTCCGTTGAGGTCGTGGTGCAAAGGTCGTTTCGTAATTTTCCGGACTCTGGGATATTATGCCCCAATTCATGGACTAGCACCCTTTTATTTGTGTAACTTCAGTTTAGTCATTCTTGTTTGGGTGCTACGACTTCCATTCTTTATGAGATTTTGACCCTCAGCGGTAAGTTCTTTTGTATATACCTTCGGACCACGTGCCTTAATGCGTGTCCTGATGCCGTTCGTTTAATATCTGCTTTTTTTTGATAATAGAAACAGAAGAGAATCATCATCCTTTCTCCTCCAGTTGGCTGCACCCTGATGTGAACAAGTAAAATAGCATTCTAATTAACAATTTCATAGATCTTTATACATTTATTATTGGTTATTGCAATTTTTAGAGACTTCTTGATTTTATTGGAAATTCTACGTATTCAAATATGGGGGCAGTGCGTACATGGCACCTTCTATTACATTGATCAAGACCGATCGCTGGGGAACACCCGCCTTCATTGCCTCCAAAAAACATAAATCCTGGTTAGGTGCTTTTACCGCTAAAGTGCATTGCACCCACGGTTTCACCTATGTTGACACGATGAACAGGCAGAGACCTAACAGAGCTGCCTTATCCTTATTAGAAAGTTTGAGCTGGGAGCTTAGTAATCCTATTTTTAACTAATAGATTGCTCTGGCCATCCATGGCGCCTGGCGGACGAAACTTGATTTTTTCTCTGTATCTCCGCCAAGGAATATTATTAACAAAAGCTGTGGAAATACATATTTTGTCTGTTTTTTTTCACATTTTTTATAGAAAAATGGGCCGACGAGTACAGTTGTCATGCCCCATAACACATAACTTTTAGTTCATATAGGCAGTGACATTTATTGCCGTCCAGTATAAAGTATACACATATTTGAAAACATTAATTGAAAGTAATACAGAACTAAAAAATAGCAAGGTTTATTTGTGCCATATCTCAAAACGTGTACCAGGGCAGAGCGGTGGCCTGTCGGTACAAGTTTTGCAACGCAATGAGGTCTGCTTTCTGGTTCTGCTTTTGGTGCAGTTTCTGCACCGAAGGTAGAATTTTCCTTTCTAATTTCCATGCCTAGTAGGACACTACTAATATATTTACGTGAGAGTATAGCGTCGATATCGATTTGCAACAAATAACTGTGAGATCGTTCAATGTTGAAAGTGGCTGCTGACGCATTCAGGGCGATGACGGGAATGTCCATCAGTGTCCGTTAACGTGTTAAATTCAAGTCGTCCCTAGCAACTTCTTCGGTCAATTCATGTCGATAGCATTCTAGCAGCTTATCCGTCTCTAAAATATTCACGTATTTTCAGTAGAAATCTGTACTTTCTCTGGATCTACACTTTTCCAGTGCTCGTGAAATTTTTTAAGCATTGGAATGTCACTTGGTTGATTCCTGACTCAATCACGTGTTTCAGCACCGACTCGCAGACGTGATGCCGGCAAGCAAAATAAGCATTTCTTTATTAAGTTTCTGTTCTAGAAGCACACAGACATCTTTGCCCGTGTTTGAAGCAGTAGTATCTCAACAGAGAGTCTGAATTTTATCTCAAGATGCCAGTCCGTAATAGCATCCCAAACAGCCTGAACCTCCTCGCTGCTTGAAGAGTTATCCAATTTAGTTGCTCTTTACTTTCATACGCTATAACGATCGGTAAAAGATTTGCGTGCATCTAGACGTGGCAACAATTTTCCATCCCAGAGAACAGTTACAGTACGGCATCCGGTACCTCGCTTTGGAAATCAAGCCCTAAAGCTTTTATGCGATCTTTCAGTACAAATTCTTTGAGGAGGACTTGCTTATAGTAAACTCGTGAGTGTTATATCCGGGGGTCTCAATGGTTGCTTTAATAAAAAAGACAGCATTTCTCATCTACCTAGTGCTGCCACTAATATTTGAGTTATGAAACATGTTCTGATTTGAGTTTGATTAGTATCAGGTGTGTGCTCTTGAGATAGTCATCAAGCTGAACTAATCAAAGTCAGGTTAAGTTAAGTGGATCTATGAACCTCAAGTGAATTCAAGAGGGCCAAGAATATGGAAGAAGAATAAGAGAAAGTTTTTTTGAGGACATGGGATGGGGTATGGTATGGGGAGGGAGTCTACAGGTGTCCCAGAATATGTGAATCAAATTGCAATGGGAGATACCTTAGATAATGACCTCTCAATTGCGGTAAAGACCTGACAAAAAAAAACGTGTAACCTTTGCGTTAAAACAAAAAATCAGTTTTTTTTGAAAAAGTATGACTTTCGTCAAATTTCGACGACAGGTGCCGCGTTTATGGTTTATTTTATTTTTTTTCACTATTATTATTAGCGAATGATTGATGCATGAAACTACAAACAGTTTTATTCTAAAGTCACGTAATTTTGAAATCGCAGCGCTATTTTGGAATTTTTTTTCTGCACCAAAAGTTTCTTGTAAGTTCGACTACAGTGGTATAAGAAAAATGTATGGGAGTTGTTTGGCAAACCTCTCCGAAAAATAGCCCAGTTAATGAAGATTCGAAAATGGTACAAATCAGGTAATTTACCTCAAAGAGTAGGAGAATAAAAATTCTTAGAGTGCAAGGGCGATGGGTCGAATTTCAGAATTACACTTTTCAAATCATAATTGCTTTTCACGTTGATCGAATGTTCAAACTATTGTTACACAGCTCAATACTTGTTTAAAAAAGTATATGAATCAAAAACTGGTGTTTCAATGTAAGGTAAACTTAAGAAAACACAGAAAACTACTTTCAATTTTCAACTTTAATCAACCAAAAACATCAATAAAGAAGTAAC